>OX243899.1:19041100-19236100 GCA_945859665.1 Anorthoa munda | reverse complement strand
TATCGAGCCTTCTTACTTGTTACGTACACAGACTTTTATTATGGCAGTTCACTGCACCGTTAAGGAAGTAGAACAAAAGCTGTGTGATAACTCAGCTCTGAGGTTAGTTGTAACCACCAAAGAGTACTGCGTTGTGAGCAAGCAAATACCAACGCGTGTCCCTTTCGTCATGTTGACAATGATACGCGTCGGAGATCGCTGTCCACTCACACTGCTCTTAACTACGTGACAGTGATGACCAGGTCTATTGTACGGAATTAGTATCATTTTTAAACGGACTGAAACGAGGATAGTTTCACCATCCATGTTATAGAACCGTCATAAGCAGTTCAGCGTGCACGGTCATCTCACACCTTGATACAAGTGAAGACGTCCATGCACGTCTTGAAGTGCAATGTGGCATTTGTGTGTTATACAGCTGGCCCTCAGACAGGAGTGGTCCTAGACGTGTGTCTACAGACCGCAATGTGCGTTCGAAATGTCGATGCTCAAATGTGCAGATCACATTATATCGCGCAGTTAGCTGCGTTCTTCATCGACCCGCGAGCCAAGTGATCCACCGTTCAGGGTAGTATTTGTAATTGTTACATAAATAAAATGATTGTGTTTTTTTTATTTTTAGTGGTCCCATTATAATAGCCCGATACTGGTTCCAGAAAACCAGGTGTAGTTATGTTGTTTAATTTCGAATGTCAATGGTCCTAGTAAAATAGCCTGAATGGGTCTTGAAATCGAGTCTCAGTCTGTAAAATGTATGGCCCCATATATACATTTGGAATGTGAGACGTTTTATATGTTTGTCATAATATCATGCCTGTTTTCCTCGAAAGGATAAGCAAAGCAAAGGTGCACCCACAACACACCTACAATACAACGTTTAACGTTTGGTCAGGCGTATTTTCGATTAGAGAAGTCGTGTACCTATAGTGAATCATTCGCTTCGTACATTTGCTCGGATAGCATGCCCACTTCATGCAATCAATATTTGGCGTCGACTTCGCCTCGCGCTACGATATAGCGGTCGACTGATTCACCGAGCTGTATATGCGAGGCTACAAAACGATGGCATCGGTGTTTATAGAACCAGAGGCGAGGGAATTTCGACTAAGTACGGAAAAAAAATAACTTGAAATATGCGGTGTTTTGATAACGATTTCGCAGTACATCGCATATTTAGACTTGATTGCACAAAAAAGAACATAAAATTGACGCATATAATTTTTTATTTCTACAATCAAGGAGAAACACCTAAATTCTATTTTAAAAATGTATATGTGTATCCAAGTAATACCTACTTCTATAATGGAATAATTAGCACGATAATGCATATCTAGTCACTAACAACCATAGTTAAAGACAGATTGGTAGATTATCTGATATTATTTGAAACAATATATTACAAATAATGGTATATATATGGTTAAATACAAATACACACACACTAGATACAAACAAATTAATTTTGAGTTTCTATTAGCTACGATGTCTCTTTTGTATTTTATACATTTCATTCATCTTTTCCCAGGTATACCTAATTTGCCCTAAATGTGAACCCTAAACCCTAAATGTAACCCTATTAAACAAGAATACCATACCTACCATATAGCCGCAGTCTCGTTTATTTTGTTTACATTCTTGGTAAAGAATCAACGCAAAAATTGGCCTTGACTCCGCGCCAAACAGGTTAGTCTAGGTATTCTTATACCATGAATCATCACTATTTAGCTAGTTACAAACTTAACAGACAGATATATAAATCAATGCACTTATAAATATCTAGCTTCTACCAGCGGTTTCGCCCGCGTGAATGTCGAATATTATCCCAAGGGAACATATGCTCGATATACAAAGTATCCTATGTGCTTTTCCAGACTATAATCTATCTCTGTGCCAAATTTCAACGATCCGTCCGACCGTTTCAGCGTGAAGAAGTAACAAAGATACAAACACACACATACTCACAGACTTTCGCCTTTATATTTATATTATAGTGTGATAATGTAAAAAACATAAATTGTCCATTATCTAGGCACCTTAGGTCCTTCTGTAATATAGTACCTTAACTTCTGCCTAACCCCGGGAATACAGGCCTGATTTTATGTTAGACTAGCTGTTCGCCCGCGGCTTCGCTTCCGTGGGCCACCCCACAGGACCCGTTTTCGGGATTAAAAAGTAGCCTATGTTACTCAGGAATAACGTAGCTTTCTATTGGTGAAAGAATTTTTTAAATCGGTCCAGTAGTTTCGGAGCCTATTCGGTACAAACAAACAAACAAAAAAATCTTTCCTCTTTATAATATTAGTATAGATACATTTATAATACTTACTAATATTTAAATTGCATAAAATTAGATAGGTACCCAGTTTGAGTTCAGACCAAATATTGATCGCGCGTTTTTAACGATTGCTCAATGTTTTTCGTAGATTATGAAAGTGTTGTGCAAAAATAGTTTGATGTTTTCAATGTTTTTGCTCGATTGAGGAAGGTCACGACAAGATAAGGAAAATAAATTGTAAATATATAAATCGGCCAGTGCTAGTAGGAGGCGTCCGTACCGAACAGACAAAATTGTGCAAAATAAAAATTTATTTACTTCCAAATATTAATAAGTATATAAAATTATTTTACACTTTGTAGTGTTTTTATTTAGAAGTCGGTTATATATTTTTGTATAAAAGGTTTTTAGTGGCACATAATGAACAAGTTCTATAGTAAGGTACCTATAATGCCCACAGTGATGTCAGAATAGATTACCCGAATAACATGTAAATTGTACATATGAACAGTGGAATGAGAGTGTACCAGGGTGAACTGTACACATCTGCGTACCCGTTTAGAGCATACTGGCGTGATGGTATGATACGAAATGGTGTAAACAATAAACAGAAATGAGTTTACAGCAACCCTGAAAGATTTGCCGTCATTTATTGAAGAGTTTTGCAGCCTAATTGCGTAAGTGAATTATGCAAAGCAAGCAAGTCGATTCCTTCAAAGAATTAGAATCATTTCTATCAACTTTTTCGGTATTGTGAAGTTTTATCTCGATTCTTCTACTTTCGTTCATTCTTTACAATAACGTTTGCTTTGCAGAATTAGCTTACGCAATTAGGCTGCTGTTGTATATCTCCGAACTTCTTAATCAGATCTTTACCAAAATTAAATAGGACCATTTTGAAATAAACTTCTTTTAAACAAAAAAGAATTTTGCAAATCCGTTTTAGGGTTCCGTACCCAAAGGGTAAAAACAGGACCCTATTACTAAGACTCCGCGGTCCGTCTGAATGTCTGTCACCAGGCTGTATCTCATGAACTATGATAGCTAAACAGTTGAAATTTTCTCATATGATGTATGTCTGTTGCCGCTATAGCAGCACATACTAAAAACAGAATAAAATAAATATTTAAGTTGGGTTCCCATACAACAACCGTGTTTTTTTTGCCGTTTTTTGCGATAATGGTACGGAACCCTTCGTGCGCGAGTCCGACTTGTACTTGGCCGGTTTCATAATTATGACGGAGTTATACCCGAAAAATATAAAAAAGAACTAATTAAGAACGTTCTCCTTTTTGGGAAGTCGGTACAATATTGTATGACAAACAATATTGTATGCATGCGACAATGGACAACCCACTGATCTTAGCATCGCCGGCGATGCTCGAAGCGGTAGGCACTTATCTCATGCCTACGCGCGGAATGACGAAGGCCTGCAGCCTAATTGCGTAAGTGAATTCTGCAAAGCAAACAAGTTGGAACCTTCCCAAAAACGACTTTTCGTATTGCATATTACACTCTGAAACGGAAAGGTTATGCTCCTTTCATTACCAATATTTTGACGTAGAATTGATTGTAAAAGAATGAATGAAAGCGGAAGAATCGAGAAAACTTCATTATTGGTATTGTGTAATGCAAATGTCATATATCTTCAACTCCGTAGTATCTCTAAGTAGTCTGTGTTCAACTCAAAGGAGGATTTGGAAAGCTAACGCTAGCTTTCCAAATTAGTTTCGCAATACCGAAAAAATTGAAAGAAATGATTCTGATTCTTTGAAAGAATCGACTTGTTTCCTTTGCAGAATTCACTTACGCAATTAGGCTGCTGGTATCATGTTTAGTTACTAAGGAACTTGAAATCATATAAAAAGCAATCTCTCCATGTAAATACTGGTATTTAACAGCATCTGGTTAGACTGGCAGCCGAACCACACAGTTGGGAAAAGGCTAGGCAGACGATGAGAGGATAGAAAGTCGTTTTTAGGGTTCCGTACCCAAAGGGTAAAAACGGGACCCTATTACTGAGACTCCGCGGTCCGTCTGTCTGTCACCAGGCTGTATCTCATGAACCGTGGTAGCTAGACAGTTGAAATTTTCACAGATGATGTATTTCTGTTGCCGCTATAACAACAAATACTGAAAACAGAATAAAATAAATAATTAAGTGGGGCTCCCACACAAAATACATGTTTTTTTGCCATTTTTTGCGATAATGGTACGGAACCCTTCGTGCGCGAATCCGACTCGCACTTGGCCGGTTTTTAAGTGTAAACCACAACTATAGGTACGTACTGCACCAGTGTCAAATCAATCGCAGCCACAAACTTAACCACTTATGGTACATATTTGCAAATATCTGAACACATTGCGAATTCATGACCACAATTTCAAGAAGGTTTTTTTATTGGTGATAAAGGCTCGCGTTTGACCACTATCTCACCTGTTGTGACACCATTCCACTAGCCACAGTAACCAGTGCCCGGCGACAATTTTGCTACTGCAGAGTGGTTGCGGTTTTTGCATGTCTAAACATAGGTACCTACAGTTAGTTTTCTCCTCGTGGCCAAATAATATATTCTGCAAAAGCTACCGTAGTGATCAATAATTACACAATCTGAACATGTCCAGCGCTCGTCTACATTCTCTGAGAATTTAATAAAACTGCGGTATGATTTTCCAAATACCACACCTTCAGATGAAAACCATATATCGTCAGAACATAACCAATAGGCTGAAATGCAAACTATAATCCTTAACCTACCATGTTATCTCCTCCTCTATACTTAGTTGACTCATATAGAATGACCAAGGAATTAAGTCCACCTTTGTATCTTTGGGATACATGAAGTAAATATACATTATGTTAGATCCAGGTATATAGGATCGTGATTTGACCTACTTATTGACGTACAGGCGTCAGATTATAGTTATGGTCGCAGAATTTGGGATACGGGTAACCAAGAGATATATCTCTTGTAACTTCTTCACAGTTTTAATTCGTTACAGAATCAATTATAATCACTTTGGTACTAAGTACTACTCTGGACTTAAAAGGAAACACTGAGCAGTTCCTAGGCCAGTATGTGTCATGTCATGGCCATGTCCGAACTCCGAACGATCACTGTCGCTCTCCATGAAACATATCGACATCATACCTGAAACTAGACTCTGCACAATACCAAACAAAGGTACTTGTGCCCCATTTTAAGTACACAAATCTTGACAAGATCCGATACATATATCAATGTACTAAACTACTGAAATAAAATTAATTTGGTATGTTATGTTTAGGTCTCATATTCTAAAATTCTACTGTGAGATGTGCTTACTCCCATCGACTCACAAATGGACACTGCTAACTGAGAATTCACTTCCACTTAATTCCAGATCGCAGACAGACTAGGTTTTAAGGAAGATTTAGTACTCGGCTTTGATGACCTGGATGGCTATGTTAACAGGAACTCTCCATATCTTGGAGCCACCGTCGGGAGATGTGCCAACCGTATTGGTAACGCCACCTTCGATATTGATGGCCAAACCTACAATGTTGCCAGGAATATTGGCAAGGACCATCTGCATGGAGGCATTGTTGGATTTGATAAGGTATCTACAGAGGTTACCTTTTTTAACAATTTAACAAGACCAAGAGGTCTTATAATATTAGTTTAAAAAAATTATAATATTAGTTTTAAAAAAATCAAAACCAATTTCTTTACCTTTCAGGTCGTCTGGGATCACACAATAATAGGCACCAAAGTGGTGCTCAGCTATTTATCCAAAGACTTGGAAGAAGGTTACCCTGGAGACCTAGTAACCACCGTGTCCTACGAAGTAACGGACGACAACAAACTCCTTGTGGACTTCAAGGCTTCAACCACGAAGAAGACGGTGGTAAATCTGACTAACCACTCGTATTTCAACCTGGCTGGACATGATGGGGGTGCTGAGGAGTTGTATAAACATTATGTGGTCATCAATGCTGATAAGTGAGTCTCTTTTTATTATAAGTTTGGTTATCCTGCTAGACTAAGTCCTCTCCAAAACCTTCTGTTTGGCCTTCGTAGTTTCGTAGCCTTAGTAGCTGAGATGCTTAGGTCAAAATGGGTAGAATGCACATAATATGTCCTTGATTTTTCGCTTGAGAGTCAAAAGAAAGTTTTCTTTCATAAGGTCGATAATAAGAGTGGTCTTGATGAATTATTGTAAAACAAAAAATGATCTGTGGAAAGTATATAAATATTGTCAAAAAATGCATAATCCATCTTGGTCGATCATTGTCCGATTGTTTTATATAATTATGGTTACTAATTTTGATAGCGTCTCTATATGCAGGGAAATCCCCAATTCAAAACGATAATTTGGTAAATTATTGAATATTTCTTATCGATTCACAGTATAGCATATCTGTTTATTGTTACTACTCTTAACACTACTTTTTCTTAGTAGCAAGTAGCTAACTACTTCCTACTGAGTACAGCATTTTTGTGGAATATTCGGCGAACTTTTGGATCTCCTATGAATGTTGGTTGACCCATTTTACCATAGTAAGTATACTCGTAGAAGTACTTAGAGGTCGTCCAAGGAAGATCTATTAATTTTTACAATTTGTCTTTTGGATGGCTTCGCACTCTCATATATATTTATTGCAGTTTGTTATTATTAGGTGGGCCATAATTAAGTTACTATATACAAAAAAACCGGCCAATTGCGAGTCGGACTCGCACACGAAGGGTTCCGTAACATTATCGCAAAAAACGGCAAAAGAATCACGTTTGTTGTATGGGAGCCCTACTTAAATATATTTATATATTATTTTATTCTGTTTTTAGTATTTGTTGTTATAGCGGCAACAGAAATACATCATCTGTGAAAATTTCAATTGTGTAGCTATCACGGTTCATGAGATACAGCCTGGTGACAGACAGACAGACAGACCGCGAAGTCTCAGTAATAGGGTTCCGTTTTTTCCCATTGGGTACGGAACCCTAAAAACTACAAATTAGGATATCGTTTTTTCCAGAATCACCAAAACTGACTGCACCTCCATACCAACTGGTGGATTCGTTGCTGTTCAGAACACACCATTCGACTTCACTATTCAGAAGAGGCTGGGCGATGCCATGTCAGCTGGGGCCAATCTTTTTGATGACAACTACTGTATTGAGACCCTTGGAAAACAGGTGAGGACAAATATCATAGCCCAGGTGTTACCAAACTGTGCGTCGCGAAACCCCGGTGCGTCGCGACGCACAGGATAGGCCAGAAACTTTGAAAAACTTTGGCCCCGATTTGAAAAGTTATGCTAAAAAAGCGAGCACAAGAAAAACAGTTAGTTATTATGAAAAAAGGGCGTCGCAAAAAAATACACAATGTAAAAAAGATCCCATTTTGGTGCCCCAATTGAATCAATGCCTAAACATTAAAGCATTTATTAAGTAGACGTACCGAACCATTCACCATACAATTTCTGATACTTATCTACCGATAATGTTCATACGCATAAGCCTTGTATTGTTGCATAAGCGAGTATGAACATTATTGGTAGGTAGCTATTGTTTACATTCGTGTGAAGCACTAGTTCACATTTGCTTAAATGAATATAAACTAGGGCATGAATATCGGAATATTGGAATCTCATAATATCGGAATATCGGAATCTCGGAACGAAATCATCGATATTTCAATTCCGATACTGAGTGATCCAAAAATATCTTAATTTTTGCTCCTTGTGAAGCGTCGAGCGACAAAGCGCGGTTAAGCTCGTTGACTACGGTGATTATCAGTGGTCGGATGTTCTGTTTACTAATCGGGCACTTATTTACTTAAACTTCACTTCATGAAAAAATAAAATGTGCCTTGATGAATCCCGGGGTTGCAGTCCTGAGATTGCTAAAAATGTTACCTTTAAGAGTACAAGTAAATACACAGATTCATAAAACCGTTGTAACAAATATATTTTCATTGATTACGGTTGCGGATATCCGCAAGATTTGAGACGCACGGGATCGGCCAAATGCCCGACATTTGGGGGAGGCCTATGTTCAGCAGTGGACATCTTTCGGCTGAAATGACGATGACGCTCACTGAGAGCAGTGGTGGCCCAGTGGTAACGTCCCTGACTTACTTACCGTAGGTCGTGAGTTCGCACCCAGCCAGGCGCTTTACTTTGTGTAAATTATTTCATCTCCACACTGAAAACGGTGAAGGAAAATATTATGAGGAATTCTATTTGTCCATATGTCCTAGAACCAAAAATTCGAAGACGTGTGACATTCACCAACCCGCACTGGGCCCGCATGGTGGATTAAGGCCTATTACCTGGATGATTCAGTGGAAACATTATAAGGCTAATGATGATGATTACTCACTACACTTATCGGGACTACTTTCAGATTGATCAATAATCATTTATTTTCTGGATATTTTTGCATTATTCTTATTCAAAGAAACATGACTTACATTGTTTCATGGAAACAAATGTGCAGTTTAGGTAAATAAGCGCCCGATAACACAGTCACTGGTGATTAGAGAGAGACACAATAGAGATCCTATTATGTCGCGGCATAAACGTGTTTTTTTATTGCACTCAATCCAACTTTATACCGAATTTGAGCAATTAACAAAAAAAATGCGATATTTAACGAAAGTGCCCAATTCCGATATTAACATCGGGATTCCGATATTGAGATCTAATATCGGCAATCAATATCGGAATTGAAAAACTTGCGATATTACATGCCCTAATATAAACCCCTTAGTAATGTGGCTCATATTTGTGGGACGAGCTTATGAGTATCTATGTAAAAAATCAAACGTCACCTGTGAAATATCACCACAGCCACCACACACTACATTATACCACACCAACACACCACACCACACCACCACACCACCACACCACACCACCACACCACACCACACCACACCACCACACCACACCACCACACTACACCACGTGTGGACGCATTGACGTCGATGTGCATGTTTGTGTGAGTGTGTCGTTTCGAGCGTTTGTAGGTAGTTTCCGTACTGTTTGTCCATATTTATATTGTGTTTACGCTATGGTTGAAAACCGATAGTACCCATAATTCCTCAAGTCAAAACCTGCCTTTATATTAAAAAAAACCTTTTATTTCTGTTTCAGGTCCTAACCCTCGCCGCCTCCGTAACCCATCCACCATCAGGTCGCTTCCTCGAAGTCCACACTGATCAGCCAGGAGTTCAGTTCTACACAGCCAACTTCCTACCAGCTCCTACTGATCCAGCTCTGGTTGGGAAAAACGGTGTTGGTTACCGTCGCCACGGAGCCTTCTGCCTTGAAACCCAGACCTACCCAGATGCTGTAAATCATACCAACTTCCCCACCTCGATTTTGGTTCCAGGAGAGTTGTATTTACATCGTGTGGTGTATAAGTTTGGAGTGTACAACCCTGATAAAGTTGTTGAAGCGCCATCTGTGACATGGGCTTAGAAAGATGTGATTACTTGAAGAATGGAAAAAAAATGGCGGATTACCTTCTTCTCCAAGAAATCTGAGAACTGTTAGTCGTGACAAAATATTCATTGCATATAAGTAGGACGTAGGAGTAGGTTTATTAATTGATGGTAGAGAATTATATAATAAAAAATGCTATAGGTAGGAACCTACTTACTAATTATTTGAGGAGCTCGTGCCTAAATAATAACAGCCGCACGGGTCTATCGTCAAGGTTAAGCAACGCTTGACGAGGTCGGTCCGTGGATGGGTGACCATTTCAACATACCGAGCTTCCTCCGTGCCTCGGCAAGCACGTTAAGCCGTTGGTCCCGACTGTCATTTGAAGATCTTTTTTGACAGTCGTTACGGGTAGTCAGAAGCTTGAGATCTGACACCAGTCTTGCCAAGGGGTACCGTGTTACCCAGTTACTGGGTTGTGGAGATCAGATAGGCAGTCGCTCCATGTAAAACACTGGTACTCAGCTGAATCCGGTAAGACTGGAAGCCGACCCGATATATTTGGGAAAAGGGTAGGCAGATGATGATGACCTACTTACTAATATTTATTGCCAAAAATCATCTTGCCCATAACCTTTGAAATGAAAGATGCTGATAGACTTAAACCCAATGCAGGCAGTTCGCAGTTCTCCGCGAGTTGGTGTGCAGTCGCAAATTCATGTGACAGCGGGGGTGAAGGCACTTTACAGACGTGATTAACTTTGAATCGATCTGTAATTAATGTTTGATCACGATTGACAGTAGTCTAGTTTGCTTGTAAAGTCAGGAAAATTAATTGCACTTTGGATAATAATTCGTTGATTGAAACTTCACTGTTTTAAGGTTCAAAGTTCAAACTATAGACACATCCAAGTACGTTTTTTAATTTTATAACGTGCCAAGTAACATGGTACGCAAGAAACTTGTGCTAGAACAATTAATTTCTCTGATCGATTTGTGATCTGCCATTTTAATAATATTTTGCCATATTTTATAAAAATACTGATATTTTATGAATTATTTATTTATTGGACTTTTGGAATAAAACTACATGATATCTCAACATTGTTTTATTTTAATTTCTTAAAACAATAACAGCAAGTTACGACAACAGAAATTGTTAAAAATTTAAACAGATTTAATAATTACCTTAATAATAATATATTGACATTTGCTTGAAATGTTGCTAATTTAAAAAATAAAAATGACATAACCAATGGGATGTTGAGGCCGAAAAATGCCCGAAAATGGCGAAAGCGGCGGAGCGGTCGGGGATTTCGCGCGCTATCACCGCGCGCCACTAAAACGCCGTTATCTCGAAAGTTTTGTATGCGAGCTATACATGAAACTTATGTTGTTGTAATGTCAATAAACTAAGCTATCAGATTTTAAATGGATTTTCATATTTGGAATTGTTTTGTATTTGTTAAAAATGTGTATAGTCAGCGGAAGGGAATTTTGCCCAGTTTTGTGTACAAATGTAGTTAGAAATGAAAAAATAAAACCATTATTTCAATAAGTTTTTATTTTATTTACAAAAGTACACCCTATTTTACAAAAGTCAATCATTAGATCACACCTCCCCATACATATTTTTCAAAACAAAAGCTTTACAAAAGTTTGGCGACTTGCTTGGACTTCCGGCGTACAGTGAGTTAGCCAGGTGGGTCCATTCCACCACAGATTGTCTTCCTTTAGTTTCAGACTTGTTGATCCACGGCTCGCGCAGTCTGCAGGATTCTCCGCCGACTTCACATATCGCCAACATTGAGATGGCATCTCCTTTGTTATTTGTCGCACCCTGTTGGCAACAAAAACTTTCCAGCGATTGGGATCGCCTTGTATCCATCCCAGAACCGCCATTGAATCGGTCCACCCATAAACTTTGATGTCATGACCGATCAAACTTTCCTTCACTTTGATCATTAGTTTAGATAGCAGATGAGCTCCACTTAATTCCAATTTGGGCAAAGAGATATTCTTGTTGCATGGAACAAATCTTGATTTCGCAACCATTAAAGTTATTTTTGTTTCACATTGACTTGTAATTTTGCAATACACGACACATGCATATGCCTTCTGCGAAGCATCGCAAAATCCGTGTAACTCGATATTGTTTCCGGCCGATGCCGTACCTATCCATCGAGGTATTTGACATTGATTTATGTTTTCTATGTCATGTTTAATTTTTGTCCATTCTTGGTTAATTTGTTCGGGAATCTTGTCATCCCAATTCAAATTCTTCTCTTTCCAGATGTCTTGAAACAGTATTTTCATTTTGGTAGAAACTGGAGTGAGCCAACCAAGAGGATCAAAGAGTTTGGATATTTCAGACAGTAACTTCCGCTTCGTAAGTTGCGTTTCGGTAGTGGTTTCAATCCTGGATTGAAACGTGAAAATGTCTTGTTGCGGATTCCAGTGAAGGCCTAATGTTTTTGTCGATTCAGCTTGTTTGAAGTCGTAACGCTCCTGGTCACAGCCTTTGCTGGTGCTGTCTTGCAATTCTTGATAATTGGACCTCCATTTTCGTAAGTTGAAACCACCTGTCTTGAGTATTGCCATCAAATCTTGCTGTAATTGTTTTGCTGATGCTACAGAGTCTGAACCGTGTAACAAATCGTCCATGTAAAAACATTCCTCGACGACCTGAGCTGCATATGGGTAATTTGATCTCTAATCTTCCGCTAATTGTCTTAGGGTCATCATTGCCAAGAATGGCGCGGCCTTGGTGCCATAGGTGACCGTAGTAAGTTGATACTCTTGTACGTATTGATCAGAAGAATTTCGCCAAACGATTTTTTGGAGGTTTTGGTCGTCTTCATGTGCCCAAATTTGGCGAAACATTTTTTCAATGTCCGCGATAAAGGCAATGCGATGTTGTCTCCACTTCAGTATAAGTGTCATAAGATCCTTTTGCAGATTGGGTCCCGTATGCATACAATCATTTAAGCTCATCCCAGTAGAAGTTTTTGATGATGCATTGAATACTACACGGAGTGACGTAGTTGTTGACTCGCTACGTAGTACGCAGTGATGCGGTAGAAAATACTCTGGTTTCTTGTTGCTATGCGCCGGTTTCATGTGACCGAGAGATTCATTAATAAATGTTTTGTATTGGTTTGCAATACATTTGTTTTTTGCGAGCTTTCGTTCTATCTGATACAGCTGAGCGACTGCCTTGTGTTTAGATTCCCCAACATCCTTGTTGAAAGTTGACTTTAGTGGTAGTCTCACTTGATATCTTCCGTCTTCCAACCTTGTCGTGGTCGACTTGTAAAATTGAATGCATTCATCATCTTCAAATGATATTTGATCATCTTCAGGAATATCTTCGATTTTCCGAAATTGTTGAATGTCTTGTATGTTATTCAGGACTAGGTTGCATTGAAGACTTTGGACCCCGCCGAACAAAATCCACCCAATGCGTGTTTGCTGCGCAATAAAGCTACCTGAATCTTCTCGGTGAATCTTGTTCATGATAATCTTAGCATATATATCCGCACCCAATAATATGTCAACTGGGTTGCTGACGTAGAACTGAGGGTCGGCTAAGTCAATTTCTTCCAAAAATACCCATGATGGTTTAGAAAATGTTGAATTCGGAAGGTTTCTTGTTATGTTGTTCATTATGAGAACATTAGTGCTGAACTTGTAGTTGTCATCCAATGATGTACAGTTGATACTCAACATTCCTTTGCAGGTCTTGTCATTTATACCAACGCCAGTAATAACTCCCTTGCAGTTCTGTCGTGGTAACTTTAGCTCTTGCGCTGCGTTTTCGGTGATCAAGGAAACTTGGGATCCTTGGTCAATAAGGGCTCGCATCGTTCTTTTTATTCCATCAGCTCCTGTCACCTTGATAATTGCAGTTGCTAAAAGAACTGTCGATGCAAGTTTTTGCTGTGCAACATGAGCTCCGGGGCTTGATTCTTGCTCGGGTGGCACGTGGCCGGAAACGTTCGATGACGTCGTGTTTTCATTTGCATAGGCGTCATGTAACACCGTATTATGTTGTCCGTTGCATTGCCGGCAACGTTTGCTGGACGTGCATTTTTTTTCGTTGTGATTGTACAGGCAATTTGTACAAAAATTGAGTCGATTTATAGTTTTTCTCTTTAGGCCTGGTGCCATTTCTTTGAATTGATTGCAATAATATATGCCATGATGATCTTTGCAGATTGGGCAGGAGACAGAAGGGGTCCTCTTTGACGTAGCCTTGTTGCTGACGTAGTATTGTTTTCCCTGATTTGATCTATAGTTTCCTGAATTTGAAGGAGAACTACCTGAATAAGAAGTACATCTGCTCATGCTGCGTGTATGAAGTTTCATAATTTTCGTCTACCTCACCAAATTCGCTGTCTATTTTCCAGTGAAGACCATCAACCGCATTCCAACGGGTTTTTAGAGTTTTCAAAATGTCTTCAAACTCCCATTTTTCTTCTATGGTTGGCAGATCTATGTTAGTCACGAAGCGAGAAAATGCTTTGAAGTTGCTAAATTGTTTGCGCAACCTTTCATCTAACTTGCTATCAGTTCCTCGAGTAGTATACTCCGGGGCTGGCATTGGACTCCCTGGAGTAGTTCTGCCCTCTGCGGTCGTGGCACCTGGCTGCTGACGTCCGAACAGGGTTGGCTTGATCAGACCTGCTCTCTGAATCGAATCTCTAACTTCTATGTAGAACGCCTTAGTTTCTTCATAGTGGTTTCCGATAAAATATTCTTGGGTTTTATCTTCGTACATGCACAATTTTTCATGATTATTCTGAAACTCGTTCCAATAGCTGTTCAGAGTGTCAGTTCTCTTCTTGATATATTCTGAAGTTTTGCGATCTTGACCATCTTTCTTGAAATTTGACCAAAGTTGTCGCATGCCATTGATGGCAACTTGCTGCTTGTGAAATAGTTCTTCCATCTTGATACTTGAAAAATAGGAAATTCAAATAACTACGTTGATTTTCCCTGCTGATTGTGGAGTTCTTTCGCCGTCAACTTTCTTGAAACTTGCTGAAGATCGATCTGTTTTGGGTTGCTATATAGCTTTTTCTTGATGTTTTTGCCTTGTCTTGTATGAAGCCTTGATGCTAAGATGCTTACTTGATTTTTTGCCTTGATGCTGTATGCCTTGATGCGATCTTGGACTGCTAGCCCACTGTCACTTGGTCTGTGTAGGTGCTCTGATATTCTTCCGTGCAACCTTATGCGCCTTCTCAATTCGCGTTAGGGATTCCCGCTTGTGGGAGGCCGACGGAACCGATTCGCAGCCACACGAGAGAACACAAATCACCAACACATAGCTCGAAGGACCACTATGTACGAGCACTTGGTTGCTAATACATTTGCTAAGTTGTGATGGAAGAAAACTATTCTTGCTGAATTCTTAATAAAATATTTATTGTACTTGTTTACAATGGAACGGTCGAAAGAGTACTCAACATGATTAGCAATAATTACGATTTACATTAGGTAAAAATGCTTATGCTAGCGTGCTATAAATGTGCGATGTAATCGTACAAATAAATTTAAAATTATTGTGTATAGTACCACTGTAATTTTTGTATTGCTCTGTAAAATTAATAAAATGTTTGCAGAACTTTAGGAAATGCAGTAAAAATTCGTAATAAAAAAAGGATTTTTATTGCTCAATACATAAATATCTTATCGTCTGTTTGTTGTTTCGTAGTTCTTTTGAGATTCTTTACGCTATGGCCGTGAAAATAACATTAAATGTACGTCCATGTAAGACCTATAATAGGTACAAAGCTATGGTTGTTTGACTACGTAGATATCGTAACAAGTAAGTCAAGAGTGTGGGGACTGGAACTCTTATGTGTTTTACCGTTAAAATTAAGTGTATTTAACGGACCTACTCCAAAACCGGGCACATTGTACTACTTCTTTTTAGGGTTCCGTACCCAAAGGGTAAAAACGGGACCCTATTACTAAGACTTCGCGATCCGTCTGTCTGTCTGTCTGTCTGTCTGTCCGTCTGTCTCCCTGTCCGTCTGTCTCCAGGCTGTATCTCATGAACCGTGATAGCTAGACAGTTGAAATTTTCACAGATGATGTATTTCTGTTGCCGCTATAACAACAAATACTAAAAACAGTATAAAATAAATATCTAAGGGGGGCTCCCATACAACAAACGTGATATTTTTGCCGTTTTTGCTCGATATTAATAACGGCAACAGGTAGACGCTTGAAATATTCACAGAATGTTTAGTTGTATATTTACTTCAAAAAATAATAATTAATAAATTAAAATAAAATAAATTAAGGGGTGACGTGATTTTCAAATCATTTCCTATATGCGTAGAGGGATCAGTTAAAGCTTACAACAATAGTTCTAACAACTAAGTATAATGCTGCACAGGTTATTGTATTTTTACATTGTGATTTGCAAAATATTGAATTTATGTTTATAATTTTGCGCCTACATATTCGAAATAATAAACTCTGCCACCATACAAAAGTTTAAACACTTATGTGCTGTGTAATTATAAACTTAAATTCAATATGTCGTATATCGCAAAGATAAAATACAATTACCTGTGCAGCATAATACTTAGTTGTTGGAATTTTTGTTGTAAAGTATAACTACTCCCTCTATGCATATAGAAAATGATTATAAAAACTTAAATCTTTTTATGAAAGAGTTACGAACCATTTTCAGTTTTCCATTGTTCCACAGTACCCATCTGTTAGCATTTTCACTAATATAAAGTTTACATAGTACTAATAAAGAAACAGTAAATTATTTAAATTAAAATATTTTATTATTGTTATAATAAGAAATAATAGGAAATACATGCTTTATTATACCTATTGCATAACTCTAAACAGTTAGCATTTTTATACATAGCAATGAGTTGACATACGTTATCCATCGAAAATCCACGAAAATAAAAAACTTTAGAATTATCAAAGGTTATTTGAAAAATAATTATATCCCTACTGGACTATAATGCTGCCGTGGGATAACTAAAATGCCGTTACCCGACATCTGGTCGATTTTTAACTTTTGATGCTATATTAATGAGAAAAAAATATCTATCGATCTGTGTATGCGAATTACCAAAACTATTCAAGGTATTGAAAATTCGCATACAAAGATCGATAAATATTTTTTTACGTATAATTAATTAGAAGTTATTTGTTTTTATCGAACTCTATTCTCTACTCTACTCTTCGCCTGAAAGCTTTAAAAAATTGGTTGACACGCTCTTTACTCCAAATTCAGACCAGCCCATAGTGTATGATTGAAACAGTGTTTGTTAGTAAAAAATAAGTTGTTATTGATCGAGCGAATGAATAAGAATAGTTATATTATTTGCATTAAAGCATGGTACATATTTCGTGCGAAGCAATCAATTTTTAACGGAAGATTATTCATTGTCTATTTTAGTTTACCATAATCCGTACCGTTCCGTCTCTCGACAGCCCGCAGCCATGCGAGATGAATGACGCGATTTGTGGTCGGTTGGATAGAGTTTAACTTCTTTGCGCACTTACGCAATACGGCTGCAGATGTGACCACATCCTCACAAAAAAAGGGGGAATTAATACGTTCGTGTATTAAATAACAATATAATCTGTTCGTGTATTAAATCACAATATAAAGCGAATGTTCGTGTATTAAATCACAATATAAAACGAATGTTCGTGTATTAAATTACAATATGAAACGAATCACCGAGCTAGGGCTGAGTCTCAACGGATTGTAACACTACTGTGCTACTCTGCCGCGCACAACACCCCGCCAGGAACGGAAGTCGTCTACAGACTATTCCGAGCCCCGACATCGAACTGAGATAAATTCGGACCTTCGGAGCCGTGATGCACGCTTTAAACAAACAGCATCGATCTCCGCGATCCAAAGGGCTTCGACGTCGCACCTCACGTGGTGAAGCGCGACTAGTAAAGTCACATTGTTTAGAGCCTCCCGACTCTCGGGGCTCCTCAGTGATATCCTTGCCGGATTTGACTAGATGGGTTTCTCCCTTAGATGCGTTCAGGGATTATCCCGCGGATGGTAGCTTCGCACCACCGGCCGTTCGACCGAGTGCAAACCAAATGTCCGATACTATTGTTATTGTGGAACTAAACGGTATTACTATCGCAACGACAAGCCATCAGTAGGGTAAAACTGACCTGTCTCACGACGGTCTAAACCCAGCTCACGTTCCCTGTTAGTGGGTGAACAATCCAACGCTTTGTAATTTTTGCTTCACAATGATAGGAAGAGCCGACATCGAAGGATCAAAAAGCAACGTCGCTCGGTTGCTAAGCTGCCACAAACCAGTTATCCCTGTGGTAACTTTTCTGGCACCTCTTGCTAAAAACTCTTTAAACAAAAGGATCGATAGGCCGTGCTTTCGCAGTCCCTATGCGTACTGAACATTTGGATCAAGCCAGCTTTTGCCCTTTTGCTCTACGCGAGGTTTCTGTCCTCGCTGAGCTGGCCTTAGGACACCTGCGTTATTATTTGACAGGTGTACCGCCCCAGTCAAACTCCCCGTCTGGCAATGTCCTCGGACTGGATCACGCAGTTAAGAGATGTATGACAACAGTATGCGTCAACACACTTCTCGCGCTTGAATCCCAAAACTGCACGTTGGCCGATATTATCGACCTCGCACAGTTTCCACTCAACCGAGTTAGTAATGAAACGATGAAAGTAGTGGTTTCTCAGCGATGATCGCGCGAACGATCTCCCACTTGTTCTGCACCTTTCATGTCTCCTTACAAAACCAGACTAGAGTCAAGCTCAACAGGGTCTTCTTTCCCCGCTGATTCTTCCAAGCCCGTTCCCTTGGCTGTGGTTTCGCTAGATAGTAGATAGGGACAATCCCACCAACCACCCATGGCCCCACCGACATCTTGTCATATGGGCCGAATCTCAAGGAGACGGCTGCGGACATAGCCCGCCAATTAGGCGTGCTATCACCGCAGTCGCTTCTTGACTCCTTTACAAATCTCGTCCTGTCCCCTTTGTGCCTTCTCCCCATTCTGGGGCGGCCACTAGCGCGTACCCCGCTCATGGGTACGGACGACACGGTACGCCTTCGCTGCCGTCGTGTACCTATTTAGGGAAAAAGTAATATATACATATACATAATAATCACGATAATAAAAAGAACAAGTTAACAAAATTTGACAGTTTTTTTTTAATTTTTTCCTTTTCTTGCTTTTTTTTTTTTTTTTTTTTTCTTTCCCGGTATACCAGTTCTTTTGTATACTATATTTTCCCTTTTTTTTTTTGCCATTTAATGCCGTTTTTTTTTTTTTTAATATCTTTCTTTCCTTTTTTTTTTTATTTTTGTTTTTTTTTTTCCTTTTTTTCTTTTTTTTTTTTTTTTTTTTTTTTTTAGCCTAATCTTCTTCGCTCCTCTCCAGACTGCTTCTTATGGCATGCCAGCCATGGGCGAAGTCCTTGAGCCGCCGAAAGTTGGCCTCCGAGGCCACGAGATCCCCGTAGTAGACTGGACCCTCCTCCGTGCGAGTGATCCCATCCATCATCTCTCGTCGCTGGTCATCATACATGGGGCATCTCCACAAGATGTGGTCCAAGCATTCATCTTCCTCTCCGCAGTAGCACATACTAACCTCGCACAACTTCATCTCATACAATCTCTTTCGGAAGCATCCATGCCCGGTCAGGATCTGCGAGACTTGATAGTCCGGCTCGACCCAAGTTGCCTTGAGTCTCGCCGCCACGTCCGGGAAGTAACGATATAGCTCCCTACCCCTGTTCTCCGCTTCCCATCTCTGCTGCCACTTGGCTACAGCCTCGTCCGCGATGACCCTTCTCCCTGTCCTGAACGCATCCCGAGGTAGGTGACGGATGTCGTCGATCATGCCCGCACGAGCCACCTCGAGGTCGGCCGGCAACACCCCTGCCAAGACAGGTAGTGCCGCTGTGCTGACGGACCGATAAGCCTTCGTCAGAAGGACGAGTGCGGGCCTCTGTGTTCTCTGCAACACCGACCTGACCATGTACGTGTTCACGCGCCCCCACCAGCATCCTGCCGCGTAGGTGACAATTGGCACATAGATGCCCTTGTACAGGACCTTAAGGGCCCTGTACCGAACGCCCCAAGATGAGGTAGAAACGCGTGACATCTTGCCCAGCCCCGCTGCAGCACGCTCGCCGATGGACTGAGCGTGTTCTCCGAACGACATATTAGCGTCGATCACCACACCCAGAACCTTTGTGGAACGTACGCTCTTGACTGAAGTCCCATCGAGCCGCACCGTGGGAGGGCGCTTGGACAGACCACCCCTCAGAGTCATAGAATACGACTTCGAGGGGGAGAAGCCAAGCCTGTTACGGCCCCCCCACTCGCTAATGAGTCCCATGGCGCACGAGGCCGAAGCCTCAATGCCGGATCGAGAGTCCGACTCGATGAGAACCGTTACATCATCCGCGTACGCGACCACTTTTACGCCGTCTGGGTATGGCAACCGAAGCAAGTCGTCCAGGAGAAGGTTCCATAGTGGTGGTCCCAATACAGAACCCTGCGGGCACCCCATGGTCGAGGCCTTCCACACAACCCTGCTCCCGGCGAAGAGGCCGACTCTGCGGTTGCAGAAGTACGACGCCAGCATCCGATAGATGTTTGGCGGGCACCCCCCCCTCTTCGCCTTGAGCAGGATCATGGGCCACCACGCATTGTCGAAAGCCCCAGATATCCAGGACCGCTCCCAGCAGAACTCGCCGGGTGTCGTTAGCCGTCTTCAGTTCCTCTTTCTGGTCGTCTGCCGGATAGATGACCACTGAGGGACCCAGTGGTCGGGGTATTGGAACCGGTTGTTGGTCCCTACCCAAGCGCAGGGCATGTGCGAAGCTCCGCTTTGGGGGAAGCCCCTCAATTCGAGCCTCTTCGCCTTCTTGTTGCTGTCCCCGCGCATGCTCGGCCCGTTCCGCGCGGGATTCTGCCGCCATCAAGCGCAATGTGAGGTGCGCGACCACGGCACTCAGCCGCTCAGTGTGCGCGCCAATCGCTGCAATCTCGTCCTTATTGAGTTTACTGGTCTTGCACCTTACCGCGTCCATTATGCCCTTGGTGCTGCTGGTAGCCAGGCCGGCAAGCTGCGTAACCGGGGCCGTCGCCAGGGGGTCTACACCGGCGCTGCGCTCGTGCATCGCCATCTCCGTTGGCTCCTCATCACCCGCCACCGCCACGGTGGCAGCAGCTGGCACTTCCCTTCTCTTTGCGATCCTGCGCCGCATCGCCTCCTGCACCTCCTCTGGGGACGAGAGCAGTCGCTTGCCACCCGCCTGCGGCGGGTTCGGTCCCTTCTCTGCGCTGTTCTTCTTGGGTGGTGGCGACAACACAAACATTGTCGACGTCGGGGTCGAGAATAACGTGGGAGGTGTGCGAGGCGGCGGCTGACGCGCCATCAAGTTCTCCCTCCGTATCTCCTCAAGGGCTTGCAGCTCTTGCTGCTTCTCCCGTATGGTAGCCTCCACCAGCTCCTGCTGGCGGCGCTCACCATCTTCCTCGTCCATCACGTCACCTCACAAAGTCTTTCCTACGCGTGTGTTCGTGTATTAAAAATTTATTAAATAAAAAATATAAAAAAAAAATAAATAGGTTTGGACCCAAATGGTCCAAACCACCAACCACACGTCAAGTGTCAATGTCACAGCGTCTCTGTCGCAACCACAAATTAAAACTACAACACACAAAAAAAAAATAAAAAAAAATAAACAACAAAATCAAAGTGATTTGTCGTCTAAGCGTCCCTTTCGCAATGTCGTTGATCGTCTTAGCGTCCCTTGTCGCAATGCACTAACCAAACGTAAAAACGTCACTCACCCTGCGTCACAGGCGCCACTTGACACTGACAGCAGCACAAGTCAAACGACTTAGCTGTCAGTGTCAAACGTTATACGTCTCTGCCACACACAACTGATCAAGTGTCACTATCACAACCAACGTTTCGAAAAACCACTTAGTGTCACTGTCACAACCAAACGTTCACTCACTGTCTAAAGCACGTCACCAAAATAAATAAAAGTCAAAGTCAAAGCGTCTCTTTCGCAAAGTCACTATCGTGAAACGAAGCGTCGAACGCCACTCGCGCCACCTGACACTGACAGCAAGTCAGACGACTCAGCTGTCAACGCCAAACGTCAAACAGGCGGACGTCACGACGACTCCGCCCACAACTCGCGCGCACTCACTCTTATAACAAGATGGCCGCGGCGTCTTATGGCAACTTGCCAAAGATAGAACGAGAGGAGTCGATAAACTCTCGCAACCAATCGGAAAAAAGGATTAAAAATATTCTTCCGCACGTCCGCTCTCTACGACTGTTGACAGCGAAGTCGTAGTAGATAGGGACAGTGGGAATCTCGTTAATCCATTCATGCGCGTCACTAATTAGATGACGAGGCATTTGGCTACCTTTGAAGAGTCATAGTTACTCTTGCCGTTTACCCGCGCTTGCTTGAATTTCTTCACGTTGACATTCAGAGCACTGGGCAGAAATCACATTGCGTCAACACCCGCGAGGGCCATCACAATGCTTTGTTTTTATTAGACAGTCGGATTCCCCTTGTCCGTGCCAGTTCTGAGTTGACCGTTAACGGTGGTCGTTAAGAACCGCGTCGATCACGCACGAGACGAAACCAACGCAGTTCTTACACAGCTAGGAAAATTTACAAAAGGTTGGCGCATCGATCCAGAGATTATACTAGTGCCCCGGGAGGCACATATGTATATCGACTAGCTCCAACACCAATGGCTTCTGCTTCATGTCCCAAACCCAACCACCCCGGTCCTCAGAGCCAATCCTTATTCCGAAGTTACGGATCTAATTTGCCGACTTCCCTTACCTACATTATTCTATCGACTAGAGGCTCTTCACCTTGGAGACCTGCTGCGGATATGGGTACGAACCAGCGCGACATCTCCTCGTACATCCCTCACCTGAATTTTCAAGGTCCGCAGAGAGAATCCGGACACCGATTAAAACCGGTGCTCTTCGCGTTCCGAACCATATCTCCCTGCTATAGGATTCCATGGAACTCGAACGCTCAGGCAGAAAAGAAATCTCTTCCCAAATCTCTCGACGGCGTCTTCAGGCCACTTTGGGTTACCCCGTCGAACTCTCGCTGTATAAACGAGGGAACGATTTTATTGAAACGGTTCCGCTGCCGGGTTCCGGAATGGTAACCGGATTCCCTTTCGCTCAAAGGGCGTTATTTATCACTGAAATACCAAGATGGTAAATTGTTAAAAAACACGCCACATCGACATAAGATTTCTCCTTGAGCTTAGGATCGACTGACTCACGAGCAACTACTGTTCACGCGAAACCCTTCTCCACGTCAGTCCTCCAGGGCCTCGCTGGAGTATTTGCTACTACCACCAAGATCTGCACCGACGGAGGCTCCAAGCGGGCTCACGCCCAGACCCTTCTGCGCTCTCCGCCGCGCACGTCCTACTCGTTACGGCTTAATCACGTCACAAAGAACGTCGCACATGCCCGTAACGGTAGTGTATAGGCAAAACGCTTCAGCGCCATCCATTTTCAGGGCTGGTTGCTTCGGCAGGTGAGTCGTTGCACACTCCTTAGCGGATACCGACTTCCATGGCCACCGTCCTGCTGTCATGAACAACCAACGCCTTTTATGGTGTCCCATGAGCGTTTTTTAGGCGCCTTAACACTACGTTTGGTTCATCCCACAGCGCCAGTTCTGCTTACCAAAATTGGCCCACTTGGCACCGTCATCAGATCTCCGGCTTCATCGTTCGAGTAAACCGGAGTACTCACCCATTTAAAGTTTGAGAATAGGTTGAAGTCGTTTCGACCCCAATGCCTCTAATCATTCGCTTTACCGGATGAGACTGTTCAAATCGACGCCAGCTATCCTGAGGGAAACTTCGGACGGAACCAGCTACTAGATGGTTCGATTAGTCTTTCGCCCCTATACCCAGTTCCAACGATCGATTTGCACGTCAGAATCGCTACGGTCCTCCATCAGGGTTTCCCCTAACTTCGACCTGACCAGGCATAGTTCACCATCTTTCGGGTCCCAGCATTTATGCTCAGAGTGCGCCTGCATTCACGGATTGGAAACGAGACGCCTCGGGATTGCGAGAGATCGACCTAGATCGACGCTCCATCCTCCCCTGAGCACGCGGCTAGCGCGCGCCTTCACTTTCGTTGCGCCTTTCAGTTTTATTATCTCAATGACTCGCATACATGCTAGACTCCTTGGTCCGTGTTTCAAGACGGGTCCTGCGAGTGCCCGAAACTGAATCATCGCAGACAAAGACGCGCACAGTCCAAGACGACACGGCAGCGACAACAGACGCGCCGCACCTGCGTCCCGCACTAAGGCGTAGACAGAGGATACGACGTTGACTTGCGTCGGGCCGAACGCGTATAAACGCGTGCGCGATTCGTCAAAACTACCGTCCGACGGCCGGTCGGACACCATCGCGGTCCCATCACCCCCGTGAAGGAGCTACGGGGCTCCCGTACGGCGCTTAGACCGACATCGAACGGGTCGCGATGTATTTACTAAGAAAGAAGTACACGCCGTCCGCGATCGTTGACGGACGCGACCCGTGCCTATCGACCGAAGCCGAGGGCATCGAAGCGCGCGTCCGAAAGCCGCGGAATGACGATGAATCTCTCCGTTCGTTCATTCGAGTTTCGCAGGTTTACCCCTGAACGGTTTCACGTACTCTTGAACTCTCTCTTCAAAGTTCTTTTCAACTTTCCCTCACGGTACTTGTTCGCTATCGGTCTCGCGGTAATATTTAGCCTTAGATGGAGTTTACCACCCACTTAGGGTTGCACTCTCAAGCAACCCGACTCTAAGGAGAGTCCCTCTCGCCACAATCATCCGTCGCTACGGGCCTGGCACCCTCTACGAGAAAACGGCCCCGTTCAAGACGAACTTGGACAGGAGTGATCGCGACAAGAAAGCGGAACCTCCCGAACACCACATCTCCCGCCGCTTGAACTACGGCGGGATTCAGTGCTGGGCTTCTTTCCTGTTCGCTCGCCGCTACTGAGGAAATCCTGGTTAGTTTATTTTCCTCCGCTTACTAATATGCTTAAATTCGGCGGGTAATCCCCCCTGATCTGAGGCCAACGATATATAGGGAAGTTGACTCAAATATCGAGCCTTCTTACATGTTACGTACACAGACTTTTATTATGGCAGTTCACTGCACCGTTAAGGAAGTAGAACAAAAGCTGTGTGATAACTCAGCTCTGAGGTTAGTTGTAACCACCAAAGAGTACTGCGTTGTGAGCAAGCAAATACCAACACGTGTCCCTATCGTCATGTTGACAATGATACGCGTCGGAGATCGCTGTCCACTCACACTGCTCTTAACTACGTGATAGTGATGACCAGGTCTATTGTACGGAATTAGTATCATTTTTAAACGGACTGAAACGAGGATAGTTTCACCATCCATGTTATAGAACCGTCATAAGCAGTTCAGCGTGCACGGTCATCTCACACCTTGATACAAGTGAAGACGTCCATGCACGTCTTGAAGCGCAATGTGGCATTTGTGTGTTATACAGCTGGCCCTCAGACAGGAGTGGTCCTAGACGTGTGTCTACAGACCGCAATGTGCGTTCGAAATGTCGATGCTCAAATGTGCAGATCACATTATATCGCGCAGTTAGCTGCGTTCTTCATCGACCCGCGAGCCAAGTGATCCACCGTTCAGGGTAGTATTTGTAATTGTTACATAAATAAAATGATTGTGTTTTTTTATTTTTAGTGGTCCCATTATAATAACCCGATACTGGTTCCAGAAAACCAGGTGTAGTTATGTTGTTTAATTTCAAATGTCAGTGGTCCTAGTAGCCTGAATGGGTCTTGAAATCCAGTCTCAGTCTGTAAAATGTATGGCCCCATACATACATTTGGAATGTGAGACGTTTTATATGTTTGTCATAATATCATGCCTGTTTTCCTCGAAAGGATAAGCAAAGCAAAGGTGCACCCACAACACCTACAACGTTTAACGTTTGGTCAGGCGTATTTTCGATTAGAGAAGTCGTGTTCTATACCTATAGTGAATCATTCGCTCCGTACATTTGCTCGGATAGCATGCCCACTTCATGCAATCAATATTTGGCGTCGACTTCGCCTCGCGCTACGATATAGCGGTCGACTGATTCACCGAGCTGTATATGCGAGGCTACAAAACGATGGCATCGGTGTTTATAGAACCAGAGGCGCGGGAATTTCGACTAAGTACGGAAAAAAAATAACTTGAAATATGCGGTGTTTTGATAACTATTTCGCAGTACATCGCATATTTAGACTTGATTGCACAAAAGAACATAAAAATGACGCATATAATTTTTTATTTCTACAATCAAGGAGAAACACCTAAATTCTATTTTAAAAATGTATATGTGTATCCAAGTAATACCTACTTCTATAATGGAATAATTAGCACGATAAGGCATATCTAGTCACTTACAACATCCATAGTTAAAGATAGATTGGTAGATTATCTGATATTATTTGAAACAATATATTATAAATAATGGTATATATATGGTTAAATACAAATACACACACACTAGATACAAACAAATTAATTTTAAGGTTCTATTAGCTACGATGTCTCTTTTATATTTTATACATTTCATTCATCTTTTCCCAGGTATACCTAATTTGCCCTAAATGTAAACCCTAAACCCTAAATGTAACCCTATTAAACAAGAATACCATACCTACCATATAGCCGTAGTCTCGTTTATTTTGTTTACATTCTTGATAAAGAATCAACGCAAAAATTGGCCTTGACTCCGCGCCAAACAGGTTAGTCTAGGTATTCTTATACCATGAATCATCACTATTTAGCTAGTTACAAACTTAACAGACAGATATATAAATCAATGCACTTATAAATATCTAGCTTCTACCAGCGGTTTCGCCCGCGTGAATGTCGAAAATTATCCCAAGGGAACATATGCCCGATATACAAAGTATCCTATGTGCTTTTCCAGACTATAATCTATCTCTGTGCCAAATTTCAACGATCCGTCCGACCGTTTCAGCGTGAAGAAGTAACAAAGATACAAACACACACATACTCACAGACTTTCGCCTTTATATTTATATTATAGTGTGATAATGTAAAAAACATAAATTGTCCATTATCTAGGCACCTTAGGTCCTTCTGTAATATAGTACCTTAACTTCTGCCTAACCCCGGGAATACAGGCGTGATTTTATGTTAGACTAGCTGTTCCCCGCGGCTTCGCTTCCGTGGGCCACCCCACAGGACCCGTTTTCGGGATTAAAAAGTAGCCTATGTTACTCAGGAATAACGTAGCTTTCTATTGGTGAAAGAATTTTTTAAATCGGTCCAGTAGTTTCGGAGCCTATTCGGTACAAACAAACAAACAAAAAAATCTTTCCTCTTTATAATATTAGTATAGATACATTTATAATACTTACTAATATTTAAATTGCATAAAATTAGATAGGTACCCAGTTTGAGTTCAGACCAAATATTGATCGCGCGTTTTTAACGATTGCTCAATGTTTTTCGTAGATTATGAAAGTGTTGTGCAAAAATAGTTTGATGTTTTCAATGTTTTTGCTCGATTGAGGAAGGTCACGACAAGATAAGGAAAATAAATTGTAAATATATAAATCGGCCAGTGCTAGTAGGAGGCGTCCGTACCGAACAGACAAAATTGTGCAAAATAAAAATTTCTTTACTTCCAAATATTAATAAGTATATAAAGTTATTTTACACTTTGTAGTGTTTTTATTTGGAAGTCGGTTATATTTTTTTGTATAAAAGGTTTTTAGTGGCACATAATGAACAAGTTCTATAGTAAGGTACCTATAATGCCCACAGTGATGTCAGAATAGATAACCCGAATAACATGTAAATTGTACATATGAACAGTGGAATAAGAGTGTACCAGGGTGAACTGTACACATCTGCGTACCCGTTTAGAGCATACTGGCGTGATGGTATGATACGAAATGGTGTAAACAATAAACAGAAATGCGTTTACAGCAACCCTGAAAGATTTGCCGTCATTTATTGAAGAGTTTTGCAGCCTAATTGCGTAAGTGAATTATGCAAAGCAAACAAGTCGATTCCTTCAAAGAATTAGAATCATTTCTTTCAACTTTTTCGGTATTGTGAAACTAATTTGGAAAGAGTACAAACATCCTCCTTTGAGTTGGTGCATCTACTGCGTTATGTTTCATCAAACTCGAATGATTTATTTCCAAATCATTATGACATAATTTCATTACAAAATACCAATAGTGAAGTTTTATCTCGATTCTTCTACTTTCGTTCATTCTTTACAATAACGTTTGCTTTGCAGAATTCGCTTACGCAATTAGGCTGCTGTTGTATATCTCCGAACTTCTTAATCAGATCTTTACCAAAATTAAATAGTACCATTTCGAAATAAACTTCTTTTGAACAAAAAAGAATTTTGCAAATCCATTTTTAGGGTTCCGTACCCAAAGGGTAAAAACAGGACCCTATTACTAAGACTCCGCGGTCCGTCTGAATGTCTGTCACCAGGCTGTATCTCATGAACTATGATAGCTAGACAGTTGAAATTTTCACATATGATGTATGTCTGTTGCCGCTATAGCAGCACATACTAAAAACAGAATAAAATAAATATTTAAGTTGGGTTCCCATACAACAACCGTGTTTTTTTTGCCGTTTTTTGCGATAGTGGTACGGAACCCTTCGTGCGCGAGTCCGACTTGTACTTGGCCGGTTTCATAATTATGACGGAGTTATACCCGAAAAATATAAAAAAGAACTAATTAAGAACGTTCTCCTTTTTGGGAAGTCGGTACAATATTGTATGACAAACAATATTGTATGCATGCGACAATGGACAACCCACTGATCTTAGCATCGCCGGCGATGCTCGAAGCGGTAGGCACTTATCTTATGCCTACGCGCGGAAAGACGAAGGCCTGCAGCCTAATTGCGTAAGTGAATTCTGCAAAGCAAACAAGTTGGAATCTTCCCAAAAACGACTTTTCGTATTGCATATTACACTCTGAAACGGAAAGGTTATGCTCCTTTTATTACCAATATTTTGAAGTAGAATTGATTGTAAAAGAATGAATGAAAGCGGAAGAATCGAGAAAACTTCATTATTGGTATTGTGTAATGCAAATGTCATATATCTCCGTAGTATCTCTAAGTAAGTAAGTTCAACTCAAAGGAGGATTTGGAAAGCTAACGCTAGCTTTCCAAATTAGTTTCGCAATACCGAAAATGTTGAAAGAAATGATTCTGATTCTTTGAAAGAATCGACTTGTTTCCTTTGCAGAATTCACTTACGCAATTAGGCTGCTGGTATCATGTTTAGTTACTAAGGAACTTGAAATCATATAAAAAGCAATCGCTTCATGTACTGGTATTTAACAGCATCTGGTTAGACAGGCAGCCGACCCCACACAGTTGGGAAAAGGCTAGTCAGATGATGAGAGGATAGAAAGTCGTTTTTAGGGTTCCGTACCCAAAGGGTAAAAACGGGACCCTATTGCTGAGACTCCGCGGTCCGTCTGTCTGTCACCAGGCTGTATCTCATGAACCGTGGTAACTAGACAGTTGAAATTTTCACAGATGATGTATTTCTGTTGCCGCTATAACAACAAATACTGAAAACAGAATAAAATAAATAATTAAGTGGGGCTCCCACACAAAATACATGTTTTTTTTTCCGTTTTTTGCGATAATGGTACGGAACCCTTCGTGCGCGAGTCCGACTCGCACTTGGCCGGTTTTTAAGTGTAAACCACAACTATAGGTACGTACTGCACCAGTGTCAAATCAATCGCGGCCACAAACTTAACCACTTAAGGTACATATTTGCAAATATCTGAACACATTGCGAATTCTTGACCACAATTTCAAGAAGGTTTTTTTATTGGTGATAAAGGCTCGCGTTTGACCACTATCTCACCTGTTGTGACACCATTCCACTAGCCACAGTTACCAGTGCCCGGCGACAATTTTGCTACTGCAGAGTGGTTGCGGTTTTTGAGCATGTCTAAACATAGGTACCTACAGTTAGTTTTCTCCTCGTGGCCAAATAATATATTCTGCAAAAGCTACCGTATTGATAAATAATTACACAATCTGAACATGTCCAGCGCACGTCTACATTCTCTGAGAATTTAATAAAACTGCGGTATGATTTTCTAAATACCACACCACACCTTCAGATGAAAACCATATATCGTCAGAACATAACCAATAGGCTGAAATGCAAACTATAATCCTTAACCAACCATGTTATCTCCTCCTCTATACTTAGTTGACTCATATAGAATGACCAAGGAATTAAGTCCACCTTTGTATCTTTGGGATACATGAAGTAAATATACATTATGTTAGATCCAGGTATATAGGATCGTGATTTGACCTACTTATTGACGTACAGGCGTCAGATTATAGTTATGGTCGCAGAATTTGGGATACGGGTAAACAAGAGATATATCTCTTGTAACTTCTTCACAGTTTTAATTCTTTACAGAATCAATTATAATCACTTTGGTACTAAGTACTACTCTGGACTTAAAAGGAAACACTGAGCAGTTCCTAGGCCAGTATGTGTCATGTCATGGCCATGTCCGAACTCCGAACGATCACTGTCGCTCTCCATGAACCATATCGACACCATACCTGAAACTAGACTGCACAATACCAAACAAAGGTACTTGTGCGCCATTTTAAGTACACAAATCTTGACAAGATCCGATACATATATCAATGTACTAAACTACAGAAATAAAATTAATTTGGTATGTTATGTTTAGGTGTCATATTCTAAAATTCTACTGTGAGATGTGCTTACTCCCATCGACTCACAAATGGACTGAGAATTCACTTCCACTTAATTCCAGATCGCAGACAGACTAGGTGTTAAGGAAGACTTAGTACTCGGCTTTGATGACCTGGATGGCTATGTGAACAGGAACACTCCATATCTTGGAGCCACCGTCGGGAGATGTGCCAACCGTATTGGTAACGCCACCTTCGATATTGATGGCCAAACCTACAACGTTGCCAGGAATATTGGCAAGGACCATCTGCATGGAGGCATTGTTGGATTTGATAAGGTATGTATCAATATATCATCATTATGTCACCACTGCAGCTCTCAAAACGGTGAAGGACAACATCCTGAGGTAACCGGCATGTCCTAGAACCAAGACTTCCAAGATATGTGACATCCACCAACACGCATCGGGCCCGCGTGGCGGCCATACGGTACGGTCTTTGGTACTTCTTTTTAATCGTTTTTCGTCACTGACTTCCGAAACGAAACTTATTTTGCACTTTTTAGAGATTCAAGATTCAAGATTATTTATTTGTGGAAACATGAGTACACATACAGAGCATGCAAGTTATTAAATTACATCATAGATTAAGATCAGTCATGTTTGGCCTAAGTGGCGTACAAATATTGAAATTTCAGTAATAAAAGTCATTAGATAAAATATTAGATTACATAAGAACAAAATAGTAAATCTGAATTTCAAAATCAGATAAATTTAATTTATGGTAGCTAAATAACAATTATTAAATGTCAATTAAAATTATCCAATGTCAAATGTCAAATCAAATGTCAAATCTAATGTCAAATCAAATGTCAAATCAAATGTCAAATAAAATGTCAAATGTATATTATTATTGTTAATGAAATGAAACAATAATAATTATGTTACTTTATGCACAGATTACGTCAAAGATGTATTGATAACATTGGTAACCACACGGCATTAGATGTTGTCATTAAGAAATTCTAGAATACTGTAGTATGCTTTTTTAGTGTTATGCTTTTGAAATCGGTTATTTTTTTTGTGAAAAGGTTTAAATTCTCTTTTTTAGTTTTATTAGGAACACTATCACTAACAAGTGTGCAGTTTCAAAATACCCATACTATATTATCTGTGTCCATACTAACTCAATTTACACATTCGTGCTTTTTGTCGCTAAAAAGTTCGGTTGTATGTTCCATAATTATCTTGAAAACTGCTGAACTGATTTGGATGAATCTTGCACTATTTCCTAAGTTGAGAGATAGGTATCTCTCTAACACACATTTTATGAAATTTAGCACACATGTTTAGAAAGCCCAATTAGAGTAACATATGTGAATATTGGGCAATCCCAACAATATTACACACATACGTGTAGAATTGATTACAACCTTTTTTTTGAAGTCGGTAATATATAATAAGTAGGTCTAGTACCTACTTATTACTTATAACCGACTAGTGCCTAGTGCCTACTACCCAAGATTTGCAAAGACGAGTCTCAAAATATAACGATACTAGCTTATTCCCGCGGCTTCGTTCCCGTGGTTAGTTCCACAGGAACCGCGCATATTACCGGGAATAAAAGTTTCAATCAGCTAAGTGTAGGTTTATATTAGTAAAAAAAGACCTCTTATAATATTAGTTTTAAAAAAACCTAAATCATTTTCTTTACCTTTCAGGTTTCGGTCGTCTGGGATCACACAATAATAGGCACCAGAGTGGTGCTCAGCTATTTATCCAAAGACTTGGAAGAAGGTTACCCCGGAGACCTAGTAACCACCGTGTCCTACGAAGTAACGGACGACAACAAACTCCTTGTGGACTTCAAGGCTTCGACCACGAAGAAGACGGTGGTCAATCTGACTAACCACTCGTATTTCAACCTGGCTGGACATGATGGGGGTGCTGAGGAGTTGTATAAACATTATGTGGTCATCAATGCTGATAAGTGAGTCTCTTTTTATTATAAGTTTGGTTATCCTGCTAGACTAAGTCCTCTCCAAAACCTTCTGTTTGGCCTTCGTAATTTCGTAGCCTTAGTAGCTGAGATGCACAGGTTAAAATGGGTAGAATGCACATAATATGTCCTTGATTTTTCGCTTGAGAGACAAAAGAAAGTTTTCTTTCATAAGGTCGATAATAAGAGAGGTCTTGATTAATTATTGTAAAACAAAAAATGATCTGTGGAAAGTATGTAAATATTATCAAGAAATGCATTATCCATCTTGGTCGATCATTGTCCGATTGTTTTATATAATTATGGTTACTAATTTTGATAGCGTCTCTATATGCAGGGAAATCCCCAATTCAAAACGATAATATGGTAAATTACTGAATATTTCATATCGATTCACAGTATAGTCAGCATATCTGTTTGTTGTTACTACTCTTAACACTTTCTCTTAGTAGCAAGTAGCTAACTACTTCCTACTACTGAGTACAGCACTTTTGTGGAATATTCGGCGAGCTTTTGCACCTCCTTATGAATGTTGGTTGACCCATTTTACCATAGTAAGTATACCTACTCGTAGAAGTACTTAGAGGTCGTCCAAGGAAGATCTATTTATTTTCACAATTTGTCTATTGGATGGCTTCGCACTCACAATGTATATTGATTGTTGTTTGTTATTATTAGGTGGGCCTTAATTAAGTTACTTTAAACTACAAATTAAGATATCGTTTTTTCCAGAATCACCAAAACTGACTGCACCTCCATACCAACTGGTGGTTTCGTTGCTGTTCAGAACACACCATTCGACTTCACTATTCAGAAGAAGCTGGGCTATGCCATGTCAGCTGGGGCCAATCTTTTTGATGACAACTACTGTATTGAGACCCTTGGAAAACAGGTGAGGACAAATATTATAGCCCAGGGGTTACCAAACTGTGCGTCGCGACGCCCCAGTGCGTCGCGGTGCTCTCTCACCGGCGTCGTAAATGTCAAAGTTTTTTAAACTATGAAGTATATGTGATACGAGCCTTATGCTGCAACAAACTAATCGATAAGTACTACTAAGCACTATTAGATAAATACAATGTAATTAAATTTTATAGTAATATATCCCAATATTATCCAATTATGAGTACAGAAGATTCTAGTACCGTTTAATAAGTCGGCATAGTACTTACTTATGCGAAACTGGTTATTCTGCAAATGCAGTAATTAAACAAATGAATTGAGAAAATAGGACAGAAACTATTTCAAAACTTTGGCCCCGATTTGAAAAGTTATGCTAAAAAAGCGAGCACATTTTTTCCTAGTAAGCAATATTTTTCCAAGCAACAAGAAAAACAGTTATTATGATAAAAAGTTAATTCAAAAAATAAAATCAATTTTTTATTTATAACTTTTTAGTTAACATATTTTTATCGAATTAGGTACATTTAAACATATAAGTGTTATATATTTTTGTTTTCATTTTGATACCCCACTCGATGGGTATGGAAGAAAAAAAAAATTGCAACCCACACAATATGGCGCTCAAAATCCGCCATGTTCCTTTTTTTTAAGGCACTTAGCTAAGAACACTTGGGCGGTCTAGACCTATCTAACGATGTCTTAATTATAAAAATCCGCCAATTAGTTTGAAAGATATGAGGTAATAAAGAATATTACATACATAAAAACATACATACATACAAACATACAAGATACGCGCGAAAAACATAAGCCTTTCCTTGCAGCCAGGTAAAAAGGGCGGCGCAAAAAAAATACACAATGTAAAAAATATTGGGAAGCCCTGACACCAAAGGTTACCAAAACGGGCTATATTATAGCCCGTTAATTGAATCAATGCCTAAACATTAAAGGACTTTAAAGCATTTATTAAGTAGACGTACCGAACCATTCACCATACAATTTCTGATACTAATCTACCGAAAATGTTCATACTCGCATAAGCCTTGTATTGTTGCATGCGAGTATGAACATTATTGGTAGGTACCTATTGTTCACATTCGTGTAAAGCACTATATAGTTCACATTTGCTTAAATGAATATAAACCCCTTAGTAATGTGGCTCATATTTGTGGGACGAGCTTATGAGTACCTATGTAAAAAATCAAACGTCACCTGTGAGTGTGAAATATTACCTCAGCCACCACACACCACATTATACCACACCACCACACCACACCACAACACCACCACACCACCACACCAACCACACCACACCACCACACAACACCACCACACCAACCACACCACAGCCACAGTACAAATATGGATGAACAGTACGGCAACTACCTACAAACGCTCGAAACGGCACACTCACACCAAACATGCGCATTGACGTCGATGCGCATGTTTGTGTGAGTGTGCCGTTTCAAGCGTTTGTAGGTAGTTTCCGTACTGTTTGTCCATATTTATATTGTGTTTACGCCATGGTTGAACACCGATATTACCCATAATTCCTCAAGTCAAAACCTGCATTTATATTTAAAAAAACCTTTTATTTTTGTTTCAGGTACTAACCCTCGCCGCCTCCGTAACCCATCCACCATCAGGTCGCTTCCTCGAAGTCCACACTGATCAGCCAGGAGTTCAGTTCTACACAGCCAACTCCCTACCAGCTCCTACTGATCCAGCTCTGGTTGGGAAAAACGGTGTTGGTTACCGTCGCCACGGAGCCTTCTGCCTTGAAACCCAGACCTACCCAGATGCTGTAAATCATACCAACTTCCCCACCTCGATTTTGGTTCCAGGAGAGTTGTATTTACATCGTGTGGTGTATAAGTTTGGAGTGTACAACCCTGATAATGTTGTTGAAGCGCCATCTGTGACTTGGGCTTAGAAAGATGTGGTTACGTGAAGAATGGAATAAAAATGGCGGATTACCTTCTTTTCCAAGAAATCTGAGAACTGTTAGTCGTGACAAAATATTCATTGCATAACAAAACCTACTCCTACGTCCTACTTATATGTAGGACGTAGGAGTAGGTTTTGTTATTTTATGGTAGAAAATGATATAATAAAAAATGCTATACCTACTTACTAATATTTTATGCCAAAAAACATCTTGCCCATAACCTTTGAAATGCAAGATACATATAGAATAAAACCCAATGCAGCCAGTTCGGAGTTCTCCGCGAGTTGGTGTGCAGTAGCAAATTTATGTGACAGCGGGGGTGAAGGCACTTTACAGAAGTCATTAACTTTGAATCGATCTGTAATTAATTTTTGATCACGATTGACAGTAGCACAGATAATATAATACTAGCATAACAGTAGTCTAGTTTGCTTGTAAAGTCAGGGCAATTAATTGTTCTTTGGATAATAATTCGTTGATTGAAACTGTTTCACTGTTTTAAGGTTCAAAGTTCAAACTATCGACCTATCACACATCCAAGCACGCTTTTTAATTTTATAACGTGCCAAGTAACATGGTACGCAAGAAACTTGTGCTAGAACAATTAATTTCTCTGATCGATTTGTGATCTGCCATTTTAATAATATTTTGCCGTATTTTATAAAAATACTGATATTTTATGAATTATTTAATTATTGGACTTTTGGAATAAAACTACATGATATCTCAACATTGTTTTATTTTAATTTCTTAAAACAATAACAGCAAGTTACGACAACAGATATTGTTAAAAAATTTAAACATATTTAATAATTACCTTAATAATAATATATTGACATTTGCTTGAAATGTTGCTAATTTAAAAAATAAATGGCGAAAAAAAAAGATACACAAATCCTATTTAATGCATTGTGTTTATAGGTGTATTTTTCATGGGCGCCGGGAGAGGGGTGCAAATACATACTCTTACACCTATGGCTGTACAAAAAGAAAAATTCCAAAAAAACCCGGCCAAGTGTGAGTCGGACTCACGCACGAAGGGTTCCGTACCATTATCGCAAAAAACGGCAAAAAATCACGTTTGTTGTATGGGAGCCCCACTTAAATATTTATTTTATTCCGTTTTTATTATTTGTTGTTATACCGGCAACAGAAATACATCATCTGTGAAAATTTCAACTGTCTAGCTATCATCGTTCATGAGGTACAGCCTGGCGACAGACGGACAGACAGACAGACAAACTCGCTCTTGCATTCATCTTTAGATCTCAAACTCTGCAAAGTCGACAAAGTTAATTCTAACTCTTAATGAATGGGCAAGGAAACCCATCTTATTCTAGGCTGGCTGTTCAAGATGAACCCCTCTGAATATAGTCGTGCCGGCGCCCATGGTAGGTTTTAAATTCATCGCTGGGTTCTCTTATTGATCGAAGATTCATCATAGAGTAAATCAATAAAGCCAGATCTTTATTTAAAAGTTAAAATTGTATTGATTCCATTCTTATATAGAATATTGAACTTTTTAATTAAATTTATTTAGTATTAATATTCGATTCGACATAATTATGTAAAAGATGTCTCAAAATGCTTTTCGTTTCAAATACTTAAAAAAAAATCTAGAAATAGTTAAAACTACTACCAAAACACTACTATAGTTCTCGCCAAACTTCTTGGCTGTCCTGAAATTGGCTACAATGGCTGCAGTAGTAAATTTAATACAAAAACAGAACCGTTTCGTGCCTTGCGCATCGGAAAGCCAACTTCAGGGCGGCCCAGAAGTTTGGCGAGCACTTATACTACTGAACTATTTACTGTTTTTCAATTTGTTTATTAAAAACAATATTTTGTAAATGTGTACCCTCCACTCGCTGACACTCAATTATCCTGTAGCTAAAATCTTCAATGACACGCAAAAAAGCAAGTGCCGTTAATTCCTTGACGAGTTATGGCAGCCCAAATAGCCCGGATATAACGCCTGCTGATGTTTTATGGGGCTACTTAAAAAGTAAAGTTTACAAACCTTTACCACCCAACCTGAATGTTTTAACAAGCAAAGTCTCAAAGACGCACTAAACGTTTTGGGGACACTTTTATTATGCGTACAGCTAAGGAGTGGAGTTCCCTGCCGGAGTCTGTGTTTCCCAATAGCTACAATCTAGGGGTCTTTAACTCAAGAGTAAATGGGTTTTTTCTAGGCAACCGTGTTTCATCGTCGACCACATCATCGCTTACCATCAGGTGAGATAATGGTCAAACGTGAGCCTAAAAAAATAAATAAAAAAAAGACGGAATATTTTTTTTTAGTTCCAGTCTAAATGAGTGTCAGAAAGTGGAGGGTGCTAATTTAATAAATATTGTTCTATTGAAAAACTGCTCTTTAATTTAACAGCAAACAAACCGAGTTTGAACTAATTCCAGTGTCTTTTTTTAAGTACCTATTAAAAACGAAAAACATTCTGAGATACCCTATATCTGTATTTTAGAACACTACGCACCTGAAGCTCTAGACAAAGTGACATTGTATTCTATCGGCGACAGCGATTGTTGAAATGCCAAAATGTTTGGGGCACGTGGCCTTTCGGTGTCACGTTAACACGTGTCAATCCCATACGTTTTCACTGTTTTACCCGACTGCAAGGAAAGGGTTATGTTTTACGCGCGTATCTTGTATGTATGTAATATTCTTTATTAGCTCATGTCTTCCAAACCACTAGACGGATTTATATAAATAAAAACAATATTAAAAAATCAAAAATCATGCAGTGCAGTCGGAGGATCAAGAGGTCAGCCAGCTCACGAATATGTATCCTCCGACTGCAAAGCACAATTTTTTCTTGTTATAGCTTTTTTGTTCGCTTCTTAAGAGTGGCCAAAGACAAAGACTAGGAATAATTAAGTATAAGCCTAAAAAAATCTGCTGTTTGCACAAATTTTACCTGGGGGGTGACCATAAGCTCTTAGAGTAAGGTTATTTTGAGATCGCGTAAGTGTCAGATGTAGGTATACAAGTCATATACATCTGTCCCTTACTCACACTCAAAATAACCTTACTCTAAGAGCTTATGATCACCCCCCTGAACTTTGGCCGTTCATAATGTTCTCATAAATTGTAAAAGTAAAGAAAACATCTTCATAGAAACCTTACACATCTAATGGAGATTCTAAATGACAAATACATACTTCACAAACTTGTAAGGCTTATTCAAAAACATCTATTTCCTGGAGCCTGGCCTCATGGGCCTCATCAGAAAGCTTACAGTCACTCAAAGGGCAATGGAGAGGGCTATGCTCGGAGTTTCCTTGCGTGATCGAATCAGAAATGTAGAGATCCGCAAGAGAACCAGGGTTACCGACATAGCCCGAAGAATTGCCAAACTCAAGTGGCAGTGGGCAGGGCACATTGCTCGCAGAACGGATGGCCGATGGGGCAGAAAGGTTCTGGAGTGGCGACCGCGAACCGGAAGACGTTGCGTTGGAAGGCCTCCCACTAGGTGGACCGATGACCTGGTGAAGGTTGCGGGGATCCGCTGGTTGCGGGACGCACGGGACCGGTCAATGTGGCGACGCTTGGGGGAGGCCTATGTCCAGCAGTGGACGTCTTTCGGCTGATATGATGATGATGATGATGATTTCCTGGAGCAAGTTCTATGAAATTTTCGAGCACTATTTTTTACTATATCTTGGTTTTCGCGTAGCCTCTTTGCCAAACATTGCGCTGGATGAAACAATAGCTAAGCTTTTCAACCATGCTTGCGTTGAAGATAGACGAACCGGGACGGGCCCTCTTAAGCAGTCGGGTTTGTGATTTTTAAATTATATTTTCTTTACAATCTTTATCGCTGATAGAACAAGTCAGAGACGCTCAAAAGTCTTAAACTGAAAAATTACAATCTAAAAATGTATTCAACCCTATAAAGATGAGTCGATACCGTTCTTTGCAGTTTGGGTGCTGTCCCCATTCTGTGCGTTGTCCCCATTTTCTTTGGCCATGTCCCCCCAAGTCAGGTTGAGGCTCTTCTTCATGCAATCATCCAATGGAGGAATCAGAGAACGGGGCAGCAGGAATGTTGATAGATTGAAGAGGTCCAGGAACACTTTGTAGCGGTCACTAGAAAAAGAAAAGATAATTGTTAATTCGGTTATTTCATTTCATCAAGTCGGTGGTTAGCGGTGTTAACCACATACACTGGTGGGCAAAAACTGCACCAAAGTTGATGGATTTTGGTCTGACAGTTATGTCAGACCAAAATATTTTTAGAAACTGAAAACTTTTTAAATACAATGTGTCCAGTTTTGTAATACTTAATTTAATAAAACTTTAAGGCCGATATTTACACTTAATTTTATCGATAAAAACAAGCAAATCAAAGATGTACGATACTGAGGCCTTACCGATACTTGGCGTACTTCCGGTGGATCTTGAAATGCAGCGACGTGCTGCAATGTACTATTCCGCACGAAAGACCATGGACGCGGACTTTTTAACGCGGAGTGACCGTGAGAAAATCTCTAGGTTATATAAACCGAATACTGACGTCTGGGAGGAACTTTTATACGAATGGTAATGTAGGTGGGATAATTCCATCAAGGGCCGACACCTCCATCAATTATTTCCATCCGTTCGTGAGCGGCTGGCCAGGACGTCGCTGGATCACTGTGTGGCCATAGGGCATGGTAACTTAAAAAGTAAATTATTTTACTTCAAGCTCGTTGCCTCGCCTTTAGGTCAATGTTCTACATCTGTCTGCGAATATGTACAATCTCATTCAGCTCAGTAATAAGAAGTTAGTTACCTTAGTGTAGAGCGGAGGTACTGGTATCCAGAAGAACCGCCTGTTCCGAGCTGCATCGATCCTATCATGCGCTGCACCATGATCACGTGGTTATCTGAGAAAAAATACATTGTTACAATATTTGTCAGGGGCTTAAGTAAGGGAAAGTGGAAGAAACATAAAAAAGGAGAAAAGCGAAAATTTCCTGCCGGAGTCATTGTTTCCAGATAGCTTCAACGCACAAAGCGGAAGCAGGGGAATAGCACATAGGCTACTTTTCCCGGTACAATGATCCCTTGGCATAAAAAAAAACACTTTTGACGCGGCCGAAGCCGTAAGTGTAAGCCGTATAATGTTCCGTCTAAAAGTTGCGGAAGCAGAACCAGAAAGGGATTGAAGAAAGCGTGCGGAACTTCCGCAGTTGCGTACGCAGAAACAGAGGTCTGTTGCATCACTAGTTCGAATCTATGACTATGACCTCGTAAGTCAGAAAACATTATAATGTGAAAGTCTGTATTTTTGGATATTATTAATCAATCACCTCAAGGGCTAAACCGATTTGGAAGGGGTGTTCCCTTCCAAATCGGTTAGACCATGAGCTGGATTAAGATATCGGCTACTTTTGCCCCCGGCCGTTAGTTCGTTCTCGTGGGATAATTTTCGATAAGTCGGATTAGAGGCTAGGTACTCACAGCGCCACTTGGTGATGAGACTGTCCATGTCCATGAGTAGAGTGAGCAGCTGGTGCGGCTGCGAGAACCGAGGCTCGTCTCTGTAGAATGTGATCATGATGGCGCCCTGCAGGGCTTTGTGGGATAACCTGGAATAGAGGGCATAACGTTAATATTATATGTCGATTTGAAAGTAGGCCAACTCGTCAGTGGGCAAAAGTTCCCTTGGACAAAAACATGTATGGGTCTTGGAACCAAATAATTGGCGAAGCTTGGGCGAACACCGTGCCCGTATGCCCTGAAAGCATAGACAAACCTGTATACTGTATATCCATATTTTTCCAGTTCTACGTATCGGGGGCGACCTTAAAGCCATCGACCAGGCACAAGCTAGACTTTGGTCAGCCAATAATACTTTGTACTACCGAGAGGATCGAGCCAAAGACCCTTGTTTCAGGAGCCGAGGAACGCATTCCCGAGTTTTGAGTACAGTAATGGGCACAAACCTTCTTTCGCCGCGGGACCTGAGTGCGTCGTGGACGGCTGGGTCGAAGATGGAGCGGTAGATCTCGCGACGGTTCTCAGCATCCTGCAGACGGTGACGACGGACTGTCTCGTTGGTTTCCAGCTGAAAAATAACAACTAGTTTTACCCCCCACACGTTGGTCCCAGAGCTCGTACCAACGTTGGTCGGTTAGTTGGTGAGGCGTACACACGTTGGCTATTAAACTAGTTCTGTCTCGTCAGAGCCAATGTGAAGACGTCCGATACGGAAATTGCTGTAAGCGCTTTTATAGTAATGAGTGCATATAATTAATATTTGTTACTGAATAAAAAGAAAAAACTACGTCGAAGAAGATGGTGGATGACGACACATCATAAAACACGGAACCAGTAAGAATGACATTTTCGCTCGACGTACGCATTTGATGAGTGTTGCAACAGGACTGTGCAAATCACCAACGTGTGGACGGATCGCGAACGTTGGCTCAGATTCCTTTGATAAAACTGACACGCGCCGATCTACCAACGCTCGCCCCAATGTTGGCGTCAACGCAATTTTCTAGATCCACACGTTGGACGAGTGTCGTTGGGACCTATGTTAGGGCCAACGTGTGGAGCCAGCGTTAAGCTGCTATCAAAAAACCCTGCAAAGATGGAGGAAACCCATCGTTAAGTCAAAAAAAATTGTTTCGTTTTAATTTTGTTTCAAGAATAATATGGTGTTAAGGTTGAGTGTGATAGTGTAGCAAAAGCAGTTTTACGTTGTTCCTGTTGACTCTAGCGTTAACTCTACCCGTGTACACCAGGCATTCAGGGATTAATGATGTTACATTTCGAGAGCCCTTGCCTCTATGCACATGACATCCTATACATCGTTCCAATCGCTATCGCGACGCTTTCGTTCACAGAACACAAATACAACAACTATTCCAACAAACAAAACAAACAAACAAAAAAAAACATTCCAGTATAGCGACTCTTAAAGATTTCTTAATTACAATCAGATGCTTACCTCAGCAGCATCAATATCTTCCTTGATGAGTTTGTTGACGGCAGCCTGGAACTTGCCCCAGAAATTGAAGCCGTGGGTGGTGAGACCTGGCGTTCGCTCCAACCAGCGCTCGATCAAGGCTAGGAGAGCTGGCTCTTGTTCCGACCTGGAAAAATAGAAAAAAAATATTTTTATTTAAATTTTTGGCTTTTTCGAAATCGTAGGTACAAGCGGAAAAACAAAAAGTTTACACTGAACATCTACAATATCAGTGGCTAAATAATATTTATATTAAAAGGCCAGCCCTTTAGTGGAGTATAGGGATGTCGGAAGTGAAAAAATATATCGACGTGTCGATATTTATTAATACCGAAAACCCCCCGAAAACCGATATATCGATATTTTTTCAACAAGCCTAGTGGCATTTTGCCATCAACTGGAAACAAAGACTGACTTTGTTCTGCTACTGGCAAATCCTAAAGAAAAATATAATAACACTTTGCAGTCAGGTGATTTGTGAATTCACAAACTAAAGAAAGAAAATATATTTGTGAAACGCACAGAGAGATAAACAAACAAGTAAAGTTTCAAAATTTAAAAAACCCCCGAAACATTTTTATTTCATGCTACATAATTTATCTAGTACATAGTAGAACCGCTTCGATCGGCAATCTATTGAACACGTAATTATGATACGATATCTTGCGAAAACACCCCGATTCAAACAGTAAAACGCCCATAACTTTTGAACCGATTTTATTCAAACATAGCTAAGAACACTCTACAAAATTAACTTTCAATAAAAAAAAACTAAATCAAAATCGGTTCACCCGTTTGGACGCTATGATGCCACAGACAGACACACATATACACAGATACACAGCAACACACGTCAAACTTATAACACCCCTCTTTTTCCGTCGGGGGTTAAAAAGATGTTAAATAATAATAAAAACCCCGTTCGAGACTAAAAAGTGCAGCGATATTTAAAATAATAAATATGGCCGCGCTGGTATTCTGGTTAGGTCCACAGTTGATGCCACGGACACACTTACGGAAACGGATAATAATTTAAAAAAATTAAATAATAAAAGCAATAGTAAAAAACACAGAAAATTAAATAATACTTAGTGTACATGTATATGTGTAAAAACCTAACAAATATAAAAATAATACTTAGGAAATAAATATAAGCAGTTCTTCTTCTTTTCGAATCAATGGCAAACTCATTAAGTATTTTGGGCCCAGTAGGTGGCCATGACGATTGCGGCGTCAGTGGCTAGCTAAGGCCTTCCAAAGAGCTAAAGAAGTCAAACATGTTGTTCAAATAAAAAAAAACTGGGATGAAAACTATCTTGAGCGATGAAACTCGCGAGTAGACAAAGTGCTAATAGACATCTAGGTGCAACAGAAAATGTGCTCAAGTACTTACTTTTGTAGTGAATCCATAGCTTCAGGATCGTCTCCGAACACCGTCTGGTAGCTCTGGTTGTACTTGACGCGTAATGCCTGCTTCAGACCCAGCTGGAAACAAACACGAAAACTAATTTAAAATTTCATCACCATGCCATCTTCGAACGTGTAAGCAGAGGGGCCATGTACTCAGAAATGTTTAAGTTCCATTCAAATAGGAAGGTATCTAATACAGGCGACGACATTACCTGCCACCAATAAAGGCAAAAACGGAAGCTCCTTCTGAGAAAATCCATATAGGCTTATAGACCAACCAGTAACCTTATAGCAAACTGCACCAAGGACGTTCATATGCTTACGTGATGGAAAATTTTAATAAATTAATATCACTAGTAGAAAAGTCAATGCCAATGCCAAATTGATTCAAATCAATTCAGCTGAAGCAAGTGGTGTTGATGAAATTGTTGTCACGAGAACACTACAAACAATACCTATTAAAGTAATCGATAGAAATAATTACGATCCATTCACAATTCACAAAAAGGATCGTCGGAAACGTTTAATTTCTTATGCGAATCCAAAGGCAATTAAACCACGCTTAGAACGACATCGTGATCCCTTCTTTCACTGAATTGATGAATGAAACATTTTTCATAGGTAGATAAATACAGTATTTCAAAGTAATCTTCTAAAAGAACAATAATTCTGCTGACCCCATTCTGAACATATCAATTGGCGTAACATAACAGTGTTCAGCCACGAAAATCAGTGGCAGGTGTACAAGAAAAGCCTCAAGTAGTGGTTTCGAACACAATGTTGATCAGAAATAAGAAGCACTTAACATCTTTCTGCCCTTATTTCATTGTGATACTATAAGGTTGGCGTAACGGGCTTTTGTCTACCATTCTCCCTTCAACCCTACCATTCATCTCCTTGTCCTTCATATCATTCCTCACATATCAAACTTTTCCTTGGCCTACCGCCCCCTCTCCATCAAGGCCCTCTCGATCAAGGTCTCAACGAAGCACTCTAATCAATATTGGACACATTACACAAGACCTGAACAGCTCAGCGTCCGTTTAGCTGGATGAGAGCTGATTTTTTTTTAAATAAATGGCGTGCAATTGGAGAGACCTATATCCAGCAGTGGACTGCTGTAGGCTGAAGATGATAATGATAATGACTGTTAAGACCTCATTTTGTTTATAATACTTTTAAATTAGCATCCACAGCCCGACTTCATCCACTGCTGGGGATATCTTTTTAGGGTTCCGTACCCGAAGGGTCCGAATGCAGCCATATTAGTGTCACTCACGTGTCTGTCTGTCTGTCTGCCTGTCGCCTGTAACACAATTTTGATTAGAAGAATTTTTAAACTTCCCATTGACCTGCTATGATATAGCTATGAACTTGAAAGGAGATCAACCAAATTGAAAAAAATCATAACATTCCTCCTGCACAATCTTCTTAATTTATTAGTCTCTGTCGTCAAAAAATAGGGTCTACAGTAAGTATATAGTTCCCGTTCCCAATAAGTAACGAAATGCATTTTGTTTTGATATTAATTACAGAAACGGGACGTTTTATATCAATATTCGAATCAATTTCAAAATTACCTTGTTCTCAAGCAGACGAAACTGTAAGCTCTGGAAACCGGAGGCAGGTCGCAGGTAGTGCCGGAAGTCCATGAAGTCCAGCGGAGTCATCGTCTCCAGGATCATCACTTGGTCCACCAGTAGCTGGAAACAGAAACGTGATAGGTTTAGCTACAACCGAGGATTTACCGCCAGAATTCGGGAAAGTGCTTCAAGTTTAACTTTGTTATTTTATTACTTACCGATCAAAACGTGGATTCTTCCACACTCGACAAAACACATAAGTCTCTCTGTATGAGAAAAGGCCTTTTCCCTGTAGTGTGGAACAGTAACAGACTCATTCGGTATGTTATTGAACCGCAGTAATTGCTCGTAATTAAGTACTAAGAAATAGGCATGCTTGATTATAGGAAGCAAAATTTTAAATCGCCCTGAAAATTTTCGAACCTACTTACTAACTGCATCGCAATCGCCGTAATATCGACATATTAGTTAAAAGTAACATGGGTAAGAGGCTCTAGCAGTCATTCACACACATATCATTTATTGTCACACTCACCTTATTTATTGTTATGTGGTGTACATGTATTTTTACCCGACTGCCGAAGGAGGGTAATGTGTTTATCAGTCTATGTATGTATGTTTGTTCCTATGTGGCGTTCCAGAGACCAAACGCGTTGGCCGATTTTGATGATTCTTACTAAAAATGGCAGATTTTGGGGGCCATATTGTGGGGGACTAAAATTTTTCAACCCCATCGTGTGGCGTATCAAAATAAAGGGTTTTACCAGGCAATTTCAAAAATATATAATACTTATATGTTTCTATGTGCCAAATTCGAAAAAAAAAGAAACTAAAAGTTATAAATAAAAAAAAGTTAATTAACTGCTTAAGAAGCGAACTAAAAAGACATAAACAAGAAGAAATTCATGCAGTGCAGTCGGAGGATACATATTCGCGAGCTGGCTGACCAAAACCAGATGTATCTTCCGACTGCACAGCATGATTTTCTTCTTGTTTACGTTAAAGAGACGTTCGCTTCTTAAGCAGTCGGGATTTTTGATTTTTTTAATTAAGTTTTTTTTATTATTATATATATTTCCATAGCGCTTGTCAGTCTCATAAATTTTTGACGTTTTATACCCCCGACGGAAAAAGAGCGGTGTTATAATAAGTTTGACGTTGCTACAGACACATACACAAAGAGTTGTATTTGTATTTGTTTGTTTGTGTATTTGTCTGTAGCATCATAGCTCCTAAATGGATGAACCGATTTTGATTTAAATGTGACTTTATCGAGAGTGTTATGAAAAATGGTACAGCCGTTCAAAATTAATGGGCGTCAGGGCGTTTTACTGTTTGAATCGGGGAGTTTTTGCAAGATATCGTGCCATAATTACGTGTTCAATGGATTGTCAATTGGAGCGTGTCTACTATTAAATAAATTATGTAGCAAGAAATAAAAATGTGTCGGGGCTTTTTTAAATGTTTCTTGTTACGACAATCAATCATGATTTAGAGACGATAAAATAAACAATCTCTCACAACTCAGCATTCCTCAATTTTTATAAGTATTTGTATAAGTATTCATTTCTAGGATACAACGTAGCTTACAATGTTGTCGTGAGAATGATGTGAAAGTGTCAGAGAAAGTCTATACTTGATACATCGAACAATAATTTTATAACCGCAATCTTAACATTATATCGTATAGGTGAGTACCTGTTCTGTTATGCTAGTGGCCCGTCTATCTATCATGTCTATGCTCAAGCTATGCTCAAGGCATGAAGATCTGAGAAAAAAACATTTTAACAAAAAGTCAAATCGACTTCCAAAACAAAACATTACTAAGCGAAAAATATCGATGTCAAAAACGAAAACACCGGCCAAGTGCGAGTCGGACTCGCACACGAAGGGTTCCGTACCATTATCGCAAAACACTGCATAAAAATCACGTTTGTTGTATGGGAGCCCTCCTTAATTTATTTTATTTTAATTTATTAATTATTATTTTTTAAAGTAAATATACAACTAAACATTTTGTGAATATTTCAAGCGTCTACCTGTTGCCGTTATTAATATCGAGCAAAAAACGGCAAAAATATCACGTTTGTTGTATGGGAGCCCACCTTTAATATTTATTTTATACTATTTTTAGTATTTGTTGTTATTGCGGCAAAAGAAATACATCATCTGTGAAAATTTCAACTGTCTAGCTATCACGGTTCATGAGATACAGCCTGGAGACAGACGGACAGACAGACAGACAGACAGACAGACAGACGGATCGCGAAGTCTTAGTAATAGGGTCCCGTTTTTACCCTTTGGGTACGGAACCCTAAAAAAAATATAGATGACACCGACATCCGAAAAGAAAGTTAATTTTTTACTTTGTAGTGTTTTGTTTTGGAAGTCGGTTTAATGTTTTTAAAACGTTTTTTTTTAGTTTTGGTACCTTACATTACTCGTACCATGAAAATACGCATTTTTAAGGATAACTCATAATCAACTCAAGTAGGTTATGGGACCACATGCGAAGCAATATATTAGTGAACGGACACTATAAGTCGCACGCTGGAATGCAAACAATACTGCTCCGCCGTATTTCTTGACATAAGCCAGGCTTTTGATAGAGTGTGGAATGACGGACTTCTGTTCAAAATTTATTTCTATTTAATATTTAGATCATACCTTCACAAGAGATGCTTTGCGGTGAAATTTAATGACTAGATCGCTACCTAAAACGAAATTCTTTCAGGGGTGCCACAAGGAAGCATATTGGGGCCTGTAATATTCTTGCTATTTACTGCTGACCTGCCAAAGGATAGTGACACTATAACTGCCAAATATACAGACGATACAGCCCTGTTATCTGTCCATCAGGATCCAGCAGTAGCAGCAGCCAAACTTCAGGATCATGTTGATAAGGTAGAGGAGTGGCTTGATATATGGCGCATTGAGGCTAATCAGAGCAAATCTATCCACGTGACCTTCACTCTCAGAAAACAGACTTGCCCTACAATAAAATTACACAAAGAAGATATGCCCCAAGCTGAGCACGCCAAATATCTCGGAATGCATCTCGATCGAAGGCTGGCCTGGAGAAAGCACATCTCGACCAAGCGCAAATAGCTGGATACAAAGTTCAGAACGATGTACTGGCTGATCGGTGGTAGGTCAAGCCTGTAGGTGGTGGTAGACAAAGAAATCTAAATACCAGGAGATTGGCCCATTGTATCAAAACATATCGTCAAGTTCCAGAAGAGAAAAAAAAGAATGCATGAGAAGCACCAGCTTTCAAATAAAACAAATAATCATCAAAATCGGTTCACCTAGTGAAAAGTTCTGAGGGTGAACAAACAAATAAAAACAGTCGAATTGAAAACCTCTTTCTTTTTGAAATCGGTTAAAAATTGGCATCTAACCTATCTGACATGGGACTCAAACATAACTGGGGAAAGCTCAGGGGTGTACCTCTGCCTAACGCTTCGAGGAACTCAGGCGTCGTGTTATGTATGTGAAACCTTACAGGCTTCAGTCTATATTCAATGAGAATCAATCTATTTACAATATATACACCGCAAAAGAGGACCTTTTACAGGTTCTGTAATTTAAACTAAAACACACCTTTCATACATCACACTCATATACACTCACTCACACACTTACACACTCTACACCATATCGCATCTACTATTTTGTTCCGTAATGTTACTTCGGTTTTTATTTTCTGTCCGGATCTAATTTTGATTTAGTTTAATTTTAATTTAACGTTGATTGATTTGTATGTAATCAAATTTTCTGTTCTTATTTAATTTTAATTTAATTTTGATTACATTTCGGTTTATTTTAATTTGTATTTGATCTAATTTAATTTATGGTTTAATCTTGATTTAATTAAATTTTGATTTAATTATGACATAATGTAATTGTTATTATATCTATATTTCTTTTTTATGCTTGCCTGCCTTGATTTTACTGGTATCACTAATTGAAAATGTGTTTAAATTGCTGGGGGATGGAATTCTGGTGACCTGTAATACAGGTTTTCATTACCTACCACGGGCACCAGAGTCTCATGACCATTTGTTTTGTGTAATTTGTTTTTTATGCCAAATAAATTAAATTAAATTATTAAAATTAAATATCTGTGGACATCAGATAGGCAGTCGCTCCATGTAAAACATTGGTACTTTGTTTAAATTTCTTTGTTAGCGCTGTGACCCCGTAGCACTATAAAATCAATCAATCTGCCTAGCCTTTTCCTAACTTGGTATGTTGGTGTCAGCTTGCCACTGTAAGCTACACTACCAGATGCAGCTGAACAGATACCATACCAATACCGAGAGGGTAACCAACCCCACAATTAAAATAACTGGGTATCACGAAACACCTCGGCAAGACTGGTGTCAGGTTACCTGATTGCCCGTAAAGACTGTCAGCCATGGGGCTCGGTACTGTCCGAGCCACGGAGAGCAAACGTTGAAGATTGACCCGTATGTGTAATTTAGTCACGAGCTCTTTCTCAATAAATTATAATTTTCATCCGCATTCTAAAAAGATGCCACTCTACATGTCGCGATATGCATCGATTTGTTATTGAATTGTGTTAACATTTTCTAGAATTGATCATAAAAATTGTATATTCTTTTTTAATCAACTCTCATAAGCACACAATTATGGAATATTGGGCTCTTAATTTAAATTTCAAAGATTATTCGAACGAATCATTTAAAATTGATTCCAATAGATAGCGCGGTTTTAAATTCCTGAGACATGCCACACGATTTTTAAAATTTGTTTTGTAACACATTTTGGTACAATGAACCTGTAAGAATATGCAAAAAAATACTAAGGAAATCATCACTGTATTTATAGAAATATATAGTCACGAACCGAGAAAACCCTTTTACTTGCAAGTCGCTGCTAATACCATCTATAGCCGTGGAACGGAACCGAATGCGATCGGAGTACTCGGAGTACTTATAAAAATAATCATCTTAGGTCACATAGAAATACTTTCTCCCATGCATTTTTATATGAAATTTGAATGGAATAGAAAACCGCCCGTGCCATGTCCGCGCCTGACGCCATTTCTATGTGGCCTGCGCCTTAATCAGACGAAAAACGCTAGTTATGTCGGCACTGTTTCTTTGTATGGGATGTGGCATCTATATGCTAGTATTATATTATCTGTGATAGTGCCTAGCAATAAATATAAAATATACACTAAATAAGTACCTACTATGAAATCAGAAAACAAATAATAATAATAAAGCACGCTGTTTTGATTCTTAACAGCAGTAATAACATAATTATTGATATCTGCATTATCAATACGGATCACATGTTACTATTACATCATACGAAATGCTAAGTTATGCGAGCTCGCATAATAACAACTTTTGATTCGATCAGTCTACACTAAGACACTTAAGATACAACCAGGGCAGTGCACACACTTGAGACAAAACAGTAAAATTCTGTAGAAATATCACCGTGAAAATGTACGTGATGTGAGCTATCATTCCACCTAATGCTTGACACCTAGGGATTTTCTTTTTTGGATCCCACAGCACTATACCCAAACCCAGCAGTGGCGACCACCAGAAAAGCGCCGAGGCAATGAAGCTCGACGAAGTCCCGGTGAACGAATTTAACTGTCTTGGACCCGCAACGAAATTTAATCAGAAAAGAAAAAAGGAGGAGTAAGGAAACCAAAACATAATTTCCACTACCCTCCATATCAAGCAGGAGCCAGAACAAACAAGGCCAATAGGCACAAAGGGTCGTTTACAACTGGGATAAGCCCAGTTGCCTAGCACCATGGATAAAAATTATCATTAATATTAATGGTTCCTATCATTGTGAGGTGTTATATTTGATTCCAATAATAGTTATGGCAAAAACGCTTGAACGCACGGAAATTTGTTCTAGTTGCCACAAGGTCCGTATAATAAATAACTCCGGATACAGCCTGTACATTATCCAACATAATATTGCGTTCATTCTGCCAAAGAATACACTCTCATAAGATATGATGTGCAGATTGTACATATTCGCAGTCGGATTTAGAACATTGACATAAAGGCGAGGCAACAAGCTTGAAGGAAAATAATTTACTTTTAAAGTTACCATGTCCTGTGAGAAATTGACAACAATGTCTTATCATGATACTTCACGTCCATATCACATATGTTTTCACGGTGACATTTTAACAGAATAGACTGCCAGCTCAGTTCAAACTCACTTTACCTTAGTTTTGGGTAAGATTTTACGCAGGATCTACAATTCTACATGATATGGCTTAAACAGTTTCTTTACAGTAGATTTTCAGACAATTTGGACAGGGGTACTAAGGGGGTGACCCATGGAAGAGGAACACATGTTGCGATGACCCCGAGTAAATGATAACAATGCCAAGAGAATTGAATTTGAATTGAGATTGTACTAACATACAAAAGTTTACAGTGAAATCAAATTTTACTTTGGCATGAGAACTTTTAGCCTAAGTCTGTCGAAAATCAGTCTTCACTCTGGTCTGCCCACAGCCTAACAGAATAGCTAATATAATAGCAAAATAACAAGTTTTTGGATGAGTAGCAGAATTTTTTTAATATCAATGTTGTTATTGCGTTGATGTTTTTTGTTTGAATGATTATTATTAGATCTAAGTGCTATATAAAGCCTTACGTTTACAAATATGCTATATTGATAAACGTAAGGCGGGACGCCCTCAGGCTAGATGGAACGACGATCTTTGCAGCGGTAGCACCTGTTCATACAGGTTACTGAGGATCGAAATAGATGGCGTGCGATTGGAGAAGCTTATGTCCAGGCAGTGGGCTGCTATAGGCGGATAATGATATGGTGACCTACATCGATAGTTTTAAACGAATCTAATTTGACACGATTAAGTGTCCGTCACAATAGATTCGTTTCACTCAAATACGGAGAAAAAATAATTTAATCAAAAACCGAAGCGAACTAAAAAGAAAATCATGCTATGCATTCGGAAGATCAGCCAGCTCGCGAATTTGTAACCTCCGACTGCACAGCATGATTTTCTTATTGTTTACATTTTTTTAGTGCAGTCGGGATATTGATCTATAAATAAAAAAAAATATTTACAACTTTCTGGTTAGAATTTTTTTCGAATTACTTTTTTTAAACATAAACGTGGTGCATATTTTTGTAACCACCTCCTAAAACCCTTCATTTTGATGTCCCACTGGGACCCGCACAATATGGCGCCTAAAATCCGCCATGAGTAGGTATCTGTTTTTTTTAACGTCACCTTTTAAGACACACCACTTAGGCGGTCCAGACGTAACTAACGATGGATGTCTAGTGCAGATTTTTCAATAGTCTGATAACTTATATCTAAAGAATAAAAATGGCCGTTTGACATATTTTCTATACAAAAGCTGTCAAACCGCCATTTTTATTCCTCAGTTAAAAGTTATCAAACTATTGAAAAATCGGCCCTTAATCATATAAATCCATCTAGCGGTTTGAAAGAAATGAGGTAATAAAGAATATTACATACATACAAGATACATGCAAAAAACATAACCCTTTCCTTGCAGTCGGGTAATTATCAATAAGAACAGATAAATTGTTTCTTAGCAAGTTTTAATTAAAAATTAAAAATAACCTGAGATTGTGATCGAACGATGTTTTATGCATGAGTTTAAATATCACGCGATCACACGATGATCTTCAATGATCGAAACTAAATAGATTATGTTTTTTTCAAGAAAATATAATACTAATCTTGGGTAGTTTGTTATTTTCTTTTCAAACGAACATAGGTACGTTAAATATACGATTTTTGGCATGTGGCATAAGCATAAGAGAAATCCGCTTATAAAGTTCCAGCTGGGATACAGGGCTTCCCTCTGTGGCAAGGAATGGGCCGTCTTCCACCACGCGGGCCCAGTGCGGGTTGGTGGATGTCACATGTCTCCGAATACTCGGTTCTAGGTTCTAGCCCTAATCTGTAATTGTCAAATTAGATCGAAAGCTATAAGCCACCATGGCTTTATTAGACGAGAATTGGGAGTGGGCTCATCGCCAGATCATAATGGCTGCACGGGTCTATCTACAAGGTTTACCATCGCTTGCCGAAATCGGCTCTGGATGGGTGACATGACTGCCATTCTATAAAGACTTTTCCGTGCCTCCGAAAGCACGGCCCCAGCTGTCAGTTTTAGACCTTTGAGAGTTGTGGGTAATCTGAAACCCAAAAATTTGCCACCAATCTTGCCAAGATGTATCGTGTTATCAATTTATTATCATCAAGCTTCTCGGTTGTGAAGGTCAGCAGCCTAATTGCGTAAGTGAATTCGGCAAGGCAAAGGTTTTAACCCCATCAATCGACCAATCACATAGACGGAAATCCACAACGCGTCTTTAATTTCGCACGTGATAGATCGATTGACGGAATCAAATCCTTCGCCTCGCCGAATCCACTTACGCTATTAGGCTGCTGATATGCAGTCTTTCAATGGATAATACTGGTATTCAGATGACATAATCCGCTTAAACTGGAAGCCGACCGCAACATGGTTGGGAGACGACTAGGCATTAAATTGGGTGCAAATACACATTACCGGCACACGTCTCTTCTGTAGTCATCATCTTCCTGCCCCTATCCCATGTTACTTGAGGTCAGCGCAACACGTTTTCTTCTTCCATACCGTCCTGTCCCCTGTCATGCTATCACTTACTCACTTTTTTTTCATGTCATTCCTCACACAGTCCATGTCTATTTTCTTTGGCCTTTCTCTCCCTCTCCATCCATCCACATTTATATTCATAACTCTTTTAGTAACATGCGTTACATTATTCCTCATCACATGATCATACCAGGACAAACGGTTTCCTTTGAAATTTTCTGTCACTGACACTTTCAAACTTCCTCTAATATACTCTTTTCTCACTTTATCCATTCTTGTCACGCTGCACATCTTTCTCAACATTATCATCTCTGCTGCATGCAATCTCTTTTTACCCGACTGCCGAAGGAGGTTAATGTGTTTATCAGTCTATGTATGTATGTATGTATGTTTGTTCCTATGTGGCGTTCCAGAGACCAAACGCGTTGACCGATTTTGATGATTCATACGTCAATCGATTCGTCTTAACCTTGCGAGTGTCATAGGCTACATTAAAATTGGAAAATAGAAAAATGGCGGCTTTTGGGCGCCATATTGTGGGGGGCCAATTTTATTTTTTCTTCCAAACCCATCGTGTGGGGTATCAAAATAAAGGGTTTTTAGAGGCGATTTCAAAAATATATAACACTTATATATTTAAATGTACCTAATTCGAAAAAAGTGTTAACTAAAAAGTTATAAATAAAAAAGTTAATTTAAAAAATCAAAATACCCGACTGCTTAAAAAGCGAACTAAAAAGACGTAAACAAGAAGAAAATCATGCTGTGCAGTCGGAGGATACATCAGGTTTTGGTCAGCCAGCTCGCGAATATGTATCCTCCGACTGCACAGCATGATTTTCTTCTTGTTTACGTCTTTTTAGTTCGCTTTTTAAGCAGTCGGGTATTTTGATTTTTTTAATTAACTTTTTTATCATCCATACAGTATAACAGGTCTAATCACGGACTTGTAGATTTTCCAGTGACCTGTCGCCATTTCATCCATCCTGTGTTGATCAGGTGCGTTATATCTTGGCTCTTCAGTCAGTTCAGTCAGTCAGCTCTTCTTTAGTAACGTGATAAATACCAAGGTACATATTCTTAAACCTCAGCATGAGACGCTATTATCATAAGAGAAGAAGAAGGGCGCAATAATATCGCGTCACACTGGTGCGAGCCAGATTGTCGATAAAAAATTACGTGTCGATGTGGATACAGGTCAGAAGTCACGGTTCCTCACTATCGGAGTTATTATGCGTAATTTTATAGTAACATAAACATGTTAAAGTGACGTATTACTAAAATATTGCTGTTTGTTCTTGGAACCACAGTCAGTAGGTACGAGGAAAATACTTCTAAAGTCCCTTCTACCCTACAAGCATACATATGGATTGAGCGTTTCCCACCATTAGGGGTCCTACCATTAGCTCAGAGCAATATTATAACCAGTGTGTGTAAGGGACAGATGTATCTGTCTTGTATACTTTTGTCCCTTACTCACTTTGGCTGGATATAACCTTGCTCATGGTACGGGCCCAGGTATGAAGTGTATCTTCATCATCATCATTTCAGCCGAAGACGTCCACCGCCCCACGGTCACGGTAAGGTTGTGGGAAAACGCTGGATGCAAGACGCACATCATCATCATCGGCCTATAGCAGTCCACTACTGGACATAGGCCTCTCCAATTGCACGCCATTTAGTTCGATTTTCAGCAACTGTCATTCAGCTGCTACCAGCCACCCTGCGATGGTCGTCGCTCGTCGCAAGACGGGACCGGTCAAAGTGGCGACACTTGTGGCAGTCCTCTTTTCAGGGGTTGATGAAGTGTTTACTGGTAGAAAAAATGTGAGAAAGATAAAGCGATCGCAAGACTAACATTTGTCTTATAGGATCACGACACTTGCTTGCAGGAGCGGATTACTTCTCCACAATATAAAAGGAGACGGGATGGTCGCACAGTCACTTTGTTTCTTTCTACAGAGTGGTTAATATTGTAAGGTTCAAGGCTCACTCCATTCTCCACGACTATAGTGCCAATTAATTGAAAGGAGCCATTGGTAAACTGGCAAACTGGTAAGTCAAGTGATTGTAGGCTGTGGCACTAATATTTACGGGGGTTATCGAGTGGGTATTTCCCGGATGCAGACTTGCATTCTTGTTTCAAATGTTTTATGGTGATATGATTCTGATTTTTTCCTTAATTTTATATTTATCATCCACATATTTCTTACTCCTGTATGAGTTATTTTCGCCTTTTTAGGGTTCCGTACCCAAAGGGTAAAAACGGGACCCTATTACTAAGACTCCACGATCCGTCTGTCTGTCCGTCTGTCACCAGGCTGTATCGCATGAACCGTGATAGCTAGACAGTTAAAATTTTTACAGATGATGTATTTCTGTTGCCGCTATAACAACAAATACTAAAAGCAGTATAAAATAAATATTTAAGTGGGGCTCCCATACAACAAACGTGTTTTTTTTTCGTTTTTAGTGTTCCGAAGTCAACAAGGAACCCTTATAGTTTCGCTCTGTCCGTCTGTCCATCCGCAGCTGAGCTCAGAGAATCTAAGTACTAGAAAGCTATAATTTGGCATGGATATACATATTAATAATTCCGACAAAGTGGTAAAATAAATTATGTTTTCTTTTTTTTGGTCCTGTAGACGTAAAGTGGGGATGTTTTTTTTCTCGTCTATCCCATGGTGTGGGGTATCGTTGGATGGGCCATTCAAAAATATTATGGGTTTGTTAAAACCATTTTTCGATTCAGAGATCCGTTTGCGAAAATTTAAGCTTTAAATTGCAAATTTATGTTAGAGTCAAGTGCGGGGGGCACTTGACTCTAACATAAATTTGCAATTTGCCCTTGCCAGCGAAATGGTTGCTCTTGGTTATGTGAAAATATTCACGGCTGTAGTAAATATAACGAAATTAAAAGGAAGACTATCACAGATAAGTAGGCTTTACAAGTTTACGAGTAATAGTCGACTAACTTATAAAATGTACTTGGAGCAGTAAAAATTTTGTACAAATGCCATTGAAAAATTACTTAAATAACGTTGATAGCTGTGTAAAATAGAGTATATATATGCTTAATTATGAACCATGTAAAAATATACAAAAATAAAATCATAACAGGCTTTACAAGTTTACGAGTAAATAGTCTACCAACTTATAAAATGTACTTGGCACAGTAAAATTTTTGTACAACTGCCATTGAAAAATGAATTAAATAACGTTGTTAGCTGTGTAAAACAGAAAGTTATTATATGCTTATTATGAACCATGTAAAAATATACAATAAAAAATAAAAATGATTTTCTTGTTTACGGCTTTTTAGTTTTTTTTGCCAAGCAAATTACTTATTTTCTTTTGTCGATATCCATCTATAAAGTCAATATTCGAACCGACTACATCACTAATTGAGTAGCGTAAAACTTTCCAGAACGAAATAGTGAATACCGCAGATTAGAGGTGAATACATACGAAATTTTTCAAATTCCGAAAGAGAAATAAACAAGGAGCGTGCGCGCGAGGATCCAGGAACGAACCATACCATTCCCCGTGGCTCTAACGCGCGCTCATATCGGCTCCTTTCGACCCTACTCAAATAGATAATATTTTTCAAACATCAGTTGTGAAGTTGAATTTTATAACTCCTTTTTCAGTTACCAGTTAGGCCTTCTTTAGTTTAAGTCAAGAGTGAATAGGTTACTTCAAGGCAAGCGTGCTTCATCGTAGACCACATCATCGCTTACCATCAGGCGAGATAGTGGCAAACGCGAGCATATAGATTTAAAAAAAACATCATTCTATGTGGGCCCGTTTTTAGTTAGACGTTGTGTGCCGCTGATGATTAGTCCGCATTATTATGCAACTTCGGAACCCTATCACTGCGCGTGGCTCGACTGCACGCACTTGGCCGGTTTTTTTATTTGCGATAATGGTACGGAACCCTTCGTGCGCGAGTCTGACTCGCACTTGGCCAGTTTTTTTTTGTTTTTAAGAAAGCTTTTGTAAACGTAAATGATCAAGCAGTACCTAAGCTAAAAACTAGTTTTTGAATTAAGTATGCTAGAGAAACCTTCAAATTATTAACACAAAAAACATGTGTTGAAACTTGTCGAAACAGCATGTACCCTACCTTTAATATCAGTACGATTCTGTTGAGTCTCTTCAGTATTTCCATGGTGTGGCTCTCATCTAGACCTTCCACGTCCAGGAGTGTCCGCACCGAGTCCACCTCGAAGATGATCTGCTTGAACCATAGCTCGTAGGCTGGAAACAAAAGAACACCTAGTGAAAAACTAAATCATAATCAGTCCATCCGTTTGGAAGCTACGATGTTACAGACAGATACACACACATTAAACTTATAACAAAACAGCGGAACTACGAGTATTTTTTCCTGGCATATAAAATAATTATCAAATCATAAATTCGAAGACATGATAATAATATGACCCCACCGACCTGCACCGGGCCTGCGTGGTGTATTACGAGTTTACGACCACTGTCTAAGAGTGGAGGCCTAAGTATGTCCATCAGTGGGAAATTATAGGCTGATTATTGCTTATAATAACTATCCGATTGCTTGAATGAGTTGGGAACCTGCATAAAGCGCTACTAGAAGAGATATGTATGGAATATCTCCATTGTCTGTCTAATCCAATCCTAAGAAAGGTAGGAATGGAAGGTGGTCTAAAACTTAAATGATGATGAAGACTGTGGAACGCCTTCTTCTTCTTTTCGTAAGTAAGTAATCATTTATTTGCTCAAACATGAGTACAGTACACACAACAAATAATTGTCAATATGTAAGACATGTTAAAAATTAAAAAAATACAGCTCGTCATGTTTGCCTTAGATAATGGCATGCAAATATTAATAATAGAATACAAATAAAAACAATCAAATGTAAATCAAAATAATAAATCTAAAATATCATGTTATTTACTCAAACTATTTTAAAATGTCGTGTAAATGTTAAAATTATCATTCTAGAATGTCAAAATAGAAATATTAAAAATGTCAAAATATTAAATTAAATCATAACAATAAAATAAAATATACAAGTTTGTCAAATTGAGCCAAATCATTAAAAATATGTAAAAATAATAATAAAAATACAATAAAAAAATTTCGTTCTAGAATGTCATAATAAAACTATAAAAATGTGTTCGTGTGAGGATAGTGGCACCTCTGTTGTCAGAGTTAATTAAGCCGCCTCTGGGAACCCCACAGGGCTCTGACTGAGCTATTTCAGACTTACATTAACTATGTAAGTCCCAGGTTTCCTAGCGATGTTTTCCTTCACCGTTGCCTGTGATGTCCAAGATAAACTTAGAAAGTACATATGGATTTGGTACTTGCCCGAATTTGAACCCACGACCTCATGCACGAGAGGCGAGATCTTAGCCACTGAGCCACCACGACATAATCATCATATCATTTGTTTGTGGAAAGCCAAAAACAAATGATAAAATGCAGGGGCGGCCTTAACCGCTGCGAGGCTCCGGGCGGGCGGCGGATATTTGCGAGGCCCTTGTCTTTTTTACAATGTATAAGATATACGAGAAATGGAAAACTAGGCACTTATTGTTTTTATTATTAACTAGCTTCTGCCAGCGGCTTCGCCCGCGGGAATGTCGAAAATTAGCCCAAGGGAACAAAACCCGGGATAAAAAGTATCCTATGTACTATTCCAGACTGAAATCCATAACTGTGCCAAATTCTATCCAGATCCGTCCAGCCGTTTGAGCGTCAAGAAGTAACAAACACACACACACTCACAAACTTTCCCTTTATAATATAAGGTTGACTATTAATACTTTGCTATGAAATAATTAACCAACCAACCATCTTTTTTTTATTTTTTGTTAGGGATAAAATTGTAAGCTTTTTGGGTTGTAGCGTGAGGCCCCTGCAAGAGCGAGGCCCCGGGCGATTGTCCTGTTCGCCACCCCCTAAGGCCGCCACTGATAAAATGTGTTTTATTGTTGAGGAAGTTGAGTGTCCTACATAATCGCGAATTGCTGCATTGCGTTAGGTATGTTCGTTCTCATAGTTTCATTCATGTTATGATATTCGATCCGTAATTTGACGTCAATGACAGTTATTTAAGTGCCTACCTACCAACTATCTAATTAGCTTACACATATTATTATCTACTATGTAAACTTACTACAAACATGATAGCAATTGAAGTAGATAATTTTGAGCACAGCTTTGATAAGTTCCAAGATGTATATCAGAATGTGATCAGAATCTTTAAAATTATTACTCTAACTATCATCTATCATCGACAACAGATGATAAAAATCAGATTTTACTACCATCTTGGATCATCATCCGAAACATCCACGGTTAGACATAGACCTCCCCCAAGTCAGTGTCATCAGATCGACCTGTCCTGTGCTTCTTGCATCCAGAGGACATCCGCGGCTCTCAAATCATCGGTCCACCATTTTGGATAAAAGCTGGTTTGCCATCCAAACCCAGCTCTTATTTTTTGCTGTCATGTCTTTTGTTGCCGTCAAATTCTTTAGTTTTAACTTTATCTAATCCGGTGTTTTTTAAGAACAAAGAAATAATTTAATAACGACTGACAGGTCAAGTGCAAGAGGTGACATCCGGAGCCTTCCTAAAGATAATATAGTCGTACAGTCGTAAAGAGACAGACTGCGTAGTCATTTTACAGATAAAACACTCTGGATTTTGGGTCACACAATATTATGTATATGCTTACTTAAAAAACCAAACGTGTTTGATATCTAAATTGGTAGGTACTTATTGCTTTTATTAACAAATTTTCACTCGTTATGACGTTCGAGCACCAAGGTTATGAGGGTTTGGTCACCATTAAGCCAATTCTTGGTATCTCTTAATTACAACTTGCAATCAAATTTGCAAGTGTGACCTCGTAATATTCAAGAGTTTATATGCACCTTCTCTTCTTGGCTGTAGGAGTCGGCAAAGACGATGCTTACAAGCTTATTTTCGGAAAAAAGATTGCAAAACAGTTTTCTTGCGTGATCAGAAACGAAGCGTTTCTAATGATAACCAAGGTCATCAGATAGCTCGAAGTGTTGCCAAAGCTAAACTTGTGGCTGTCGGCAGGCCAAAATGCTCGCAGAACGTGTGGTTGATGAGGTCAAAAGGGTATGTAAAGGCACCCGTGTAGCTGAAGACAAAGCTTCATCAGACGGTTCTGGTGACGCTGCGGTATTTTTATGTCCAGCTTTGGACATCTTTCAGCTAAAATTATAATGATAAATCTGCCTTAATGGATTGCCGTCCCATCCGACTATGAAGGAGGGAACAAAGAGTGTACCTATGTTTACGCACACACTTGTGCACTATAATATATATACTAGCTGTGCCCGCGCCCCTGCGGCGTCGCTCCCGTCATCTGCCTACCCTAACCTCGGAGAATCGTAACACCGTCATTCGAAAATGACGTAAAATGCACAACGCCATCTGTCGAATATGGAGTATGTCATCTGTCGAATATATTATGGATGACCGAGTGGTGAGTGGCGTGGTGGTGTGGTGAATTTTGATATTTTACTTTTTGAACATTTTAAATTCATCTAACTTTTACAATGATAGAGTGAACCGATTGCGATGAAACAAAAAACTTTTTTGCAATAAAATACTACCGACTTCCAATAAGAAATAAGAAAACTACAAAGGGAAAAATAACTTTATTTTTGGAAGTCGGTGTCCATAACGCAAAAAAAATGGTACCTACCTACCAAAGACAAAAAAAGATTTTTTATTTTTCACTTTTTAGTTGTACCTACCTAATAGGCAAGTAGTTAAGTAATGCCAGAATAGATTATCCGACTATCATGAAACTGAACATAACCGGTGAAATGAGAGTGTACCAAGGTGAACTGTACACATCAGCGTACCCCTTTAGAGCGTACTGGCGTGATGTTATGTTATGAAATGGTATAAACAATATACAGACATGCGATTGCAGGATTGCAGCAATTCCGAGAGATTTGCCGTTACTTATTGAAGAGTTCTGTTGTATATCTTCGAAGTTCTTCCTCAGATCTTCACCAAATTAAAATGGTACCAATTTAGAAACAAACTCTTTCAAAATCGGTTTACAATTGACGGAGATATCGATGAACATAGATAAAAATAAAAACAAACAAACATAATGTCAAACATAGAACTTCCTCCTTTTTGGTAAGTCGGTTAAAAAACTAAGTAATATTTGAAGTTACCCAAAATTTTTATGTATGTAAAGTTATCTACATTGGCTTCGTACATTTCACGTGATGCGAGCACTACTAAACAGACAAACATATAAACAGTTAACAGACAAAAATGCTGAAAATGGGTTCCGTTGGTTATTCATACACCCAGACTATTTTTTTTGGAAATATTTTCGATGTACAAAAATCACTTTTCACAGATTTATTATATGTGTTGAATATAATATCTCGCGCCGATGTCGCGTATATGTCTCTGTTGATATTAACTGCAGTTGCTGAAATTCGATCTACATTCTGGAGGACTATTTTTACCCGACTGCCGAAGGAGGGTAATGTGTTTATCAGTCTATGTATGTATGTAAGTATGTATGTATATATGTATGTTTGTTCCTATGTGGCGTTCCAGAGACCAAACGCGTAGGCCGACTTTGATGATTCATACGTCTTAACCCTGCGAGTGTCACTATTTGGCAAATTGGCGGATTTTAGGCGCCATATTGTTGGGGGCAAAAATTTTTTTACTTCCAAACCCATCGTGTGGGGTATCAAAATAAAGGGTTTTAAGAGGTGATTTCAAAAATATTTAACACTTATATTGTTCGAGTTTTAACCGAACACACAGCGAAAATGCATAATTGCATCGAAAGCAAGTATGCACATTCGCTCGATTACCAAAATGTGGGCCAGTTCGCGTTTAGATCTCGTCAGAGACACCACGTACTCATAACCAAAACCATAACCATTTTACCATACTTTTTACCATTAATTTAGTTACATAGTTTACCATACTTTAGTATTTCGTGTATCTAAGTGTTATATAGTGTTTCAATATAGTTATTTCTCTTATAATCCAAGACTTTAACTTTTACCATATCCTATCATTACAAGAAAGGTGTGTTAGGTCACCATAGCACCAAGCACTACTTTCTACATATATGTTTAAATGAACCGAAATCTTAAAAAAAATAACTAAAAAGTTATAAATAAAAAAAGGTAATTCAAAAAATCAAAAGAACCCGACTGCTTAAAAAGCGAACTAAAAAGCCGTAAACAAGAAGAAAATCATGCTGTGCAGTCGGAGGATACATCTGGTGTTGGTCAGCAGCTATTTAAAGTTATTCCTTCCTATCTTTTTGAGGAATACGCACAGGCATTAATTATATAATGTTGTTATTTTGTTTAATTCGCGTTTTTTATCTACCCTTACCTTGATGAGTAACAATAAACAAATGCTCGTCGTGCACCGGCTTAGAAGACTCGGCGCTAAGCATCCTCTGTGCTGATAGAAGCTTGTCCAGCATCAGGTATTCTCCATACAGCATGCCGGCTTCGTTGCCTAAGCAGTCGCCGTCTTGAGCTGTGCTATCGTCCATCATAGACCTGCGAAGAAAAGGTGTTATATAGAAGGTCTAATAGAAACAACGCAATTCCTGAAAAGGTGTCATTGTAAGTACTCATCATCTTACTTCTTATTAAAAACCGGCCAAGTGCGAGTCGGACTCGCGCACGAAGGGTTCCGTACCATTATCGCAAAAAACGGCAAAAAAATCACGTTTGTTGTATGGGAGCCCCACTTAAATATTTATTTTATTCTGTTTTTAGTATTTGTTGTTATAGCGGCAACAGAAATACATCATCTGTGAAAATTTCAACTGTCTAACTATCACGGTTCATGAGATACAGCCTGGTGACAGACAGACAGACAGACAGACGGACAGCGAAGTCTCAGTAATAGGGTCCCGTTTTTACCCTTTGGGTACGGAACCCTGAAAAGCGAAAGTTTGAATGGATGGATGATTGTTACTCAATAACGCCAAAACGTCTGAACGGATCTAAATGAAATTAGGCAAAGAGATCTATGATAGTCTGGAATATCACATAGGCAAATTTTTTTTTTTTCGCGCAGACTGAGTCGCGGGCAACAGCTAACTTTTACTACCGGCCCAAATCCTGTAATCGGGATCGAATTTGCAAATTTTTGCACCATAAATTAGCTAATATTAAAAAGAGTTAAAATTGTATGTTTGTAATGAGAAATACAACCCCATGTCGTGTCCAGGCTATCTCTCTCCATTCTGGGTTGCCTGGAAGAGATCGCTGAACGCGATAAGGCCGCCTGTTGTATGTTTGTTGTTACTTTAAGGTTTCCATATATAATCTTTTTATCTTGGTACAATAAAGTATATATAAATATAAATAAATATATATAAATATCTAGAATTATTGATCCGATTACGAATATCTTTCACTGCTGGATAGCTACACTATTATTGCCATAGGCTACTTGTTATGCCGACAAAGAAGGATAGGATTAGATCATCGACCACACAGATGGACCCCATTTACTGATTTACGTCACTTAGATTCCCATTTGGTCCGTTGTGCGTACAGGCCTCCTCTCTGTGAGAGGGAATGGGCCGTAATCCACTATGCGGGCCCAGTACGGGTTGGTGGATGTCACATGTCTTCGAATTTTTGGTTCTAAGACATTCGATTTCTCACGATGTTTTCCTTCACCGTTTTGAGAGCAGTGGTGATGAAATAATTGACACAAAGTAAAACGCCTGCTTGGGTTCGAACCCACTATCTAAAACTTGTAAGTCGCGGCCGTTACCACTGACTGGTGGCTCAACTATCCCATCATGCGGGGTAAAAAAAAAGCCCCAGGAGCGAAGCCGCGGATATATTAATAGTTGTAGCTGTTACGCTAGATAACATATTTTGTGTCAAGTTAGAAAACATAGCTAGACTAAACAGACATCCAGTCTACTTGAGTAAAGTGGTACAACTAGTTTTTAAATGCGATACCTATTACATAATATTCTAACATTATAACTATTGATGATTAAAAGAAATCTCCAAGTCCAAAACATCGAAAACAAAGACGTAATTTTAAAGGATGAAAATTTTGATTTTCTTTTGTTGTAGGTAATTTACATAATCTGTGTTATACATAACAGAGTACTATCAGACGTACGGCCATACGCCATCGATACATGGTGGACATCCCACCCATACGCACAAAACGCCTCGCCTCTGTGTTGCCCAACTGCTACAATCTAGAGGCTTTCATCTTTAAGTCAAGAGTGAATAGGAAATTTCTAGGCAAGGATGTTTTACCGTCGACTAAGTCATATCTTACCATCAGGCGAGATAATGGCCGAGCGCGAGCGATACCAGGAAATGTCAAATAGGATATCTGATGTTCTGAACTTGGTAAATAAACTGCCGAGCAATGAAAAAGTTCCATCCACAAAATGCCGACAAACACCTTAATTTAATGTTTTCACATTTAATTTAAAATTTGAACACAATATTTACGTTTTTAGTTGGTAATATTCTGATACATAAAATTAAATTCGTTAAATGTACTTCAATATTGCAGACGGCGTCATTAAGCTAGCCTTTCCCGTTAAGGAGTAATTTGGTGCAATGTCACTGGAACTTTTTCATTGCTCGTTAGTGTATTTTTGACTGCATCTTTGGTCTAGTAGTTGCAAGCTCTACTCAGGTTATATTTTTCAGTAGCAGTCAAGGAATTATTGGTCATCCGGCATATAGATGGGCTGACGACATCGTTGTAATAGCGGTAAGTACCTGGATGAGAGTGGCACAAAAATGAGAGGTCTGTGCAAGTCAGTGAGCGAAGTCGGTTTGTGGAAGATGATGATGATCTGTAGTGATGGAGTCGGAGGAGAGGATTTGTGCCTCGTCTCTATAGTTATGTACTTCATCATCAGCCTCTTAATGTATCCACTACCGGGACACTGGTCGCCTCTCTGTGTGGGAGGGAATGGGCCTTAATTCACAACGCGGATCCAGTGCGGATTGGTAGATTTTTAGTTCTAGGACATGTTTCCTCACGATGTTTTACTGAACCGTTTTGAGAGCAGTGGTGATGAAATAAATAACACAAAGTAATATGTCAATCTGGCCCACGAGCTTCGACTCGGAAGTCAGAGCCATGACCACAGGGATACCACTGCTCTCTCTCTCAGTTATGTACTTAAATAAACCATATCTTGTTAACTAGCGTCCCGTGGAGATTTCCGATTCCTGAGGGACGCTGCTAAAGGATCGGTCAGCTATTTTTCAGAAAGGCGTCAAAACAGGAGTATTCTGAGAAGGAATTAAACACGCAGTAATGATTAGACCGAAATTTCAGAAGAGACTAGCCTTCGGCTCGGGCGATTTATAGTGAACAAGTTTGTGCGCAAACGCAGGTGCACTCCAGCCACAACGCAGGTGGAGCCCCACTTAAATATTTATTTTATTCTGTTTTTAGTATTTGTTGTTATAGCGGCAACAGAAATACATCATCTGTGAAAATTTCAACTGTCCAGCTATCCTTCGGTTCATGATATACAGCCTGGTGACCATCAAGCTGGTGACAGATGGACAGACAGACAGATCGTGGAGTCTTAGTAATAGGGTCCCGTTTTTACCCTTTGGGTACGGAACCCTAAAAATTAAAAACATAGGGGCATAGTATATATCTTTCTTTTCCAGTTTATGGAATATCTTTTAAGTTGGTTTAATATTGAAGGAGGAAATAGGATAGAGCCAAACCTCGAATTATGACTTTTACTTAGGCAATTAGTCGGAGCTCTCTGCCCATATTTCCTCTTAACTTTCGACATATGCAAGTGAGATTTCAATACAAGTTCGACCACAATTTTTATCTTGGCTACTTTTTCTACACAATAACAATATAGGTACGTATATAACAACCGGTCAAACATCAAGCTCTTGATGATAAGATAATTAGCAAGATAATTAGCATGTCTGAGACCAGTGGAACCAGAAATACTTGTCCAGTACCAAAATATGTAACGCAAGTCGAAAGCTGGTTTGTTGGCTACATACTCCGTAAACTTTTATGGAAGTTGATTGATTGTTGCAACTGCCAAACGAGTGTTCAGACCAAAAGGTGCGTTTGCTTTTTGAAATGCTGCGGAGATCAGCCCATGACCAGACTATGAATTTATTGGAAACGGTATAGAAAAGCCAAATAACAACGGTATGGAAAACCGTGAAAATGTGTAATGATAAACCAGACTGAGAGCCCTTCATCCGGCAGTGGGACGGAAATGTTATCAAAGATCCTACGAAATAATCAAATACCATAATAATAGTGGTGTAGATGAAAAAACAACACAAGCATTTTATTGAAATAGAGAAACTTATTAATTCGTCACAGACTCCAAGAAAAAATCATTTCAAACACCGTATATGATTGCGTAGTTATTAAGTATTGAACTATTGAGTTCTGCGTTATCGCGAACATGGAAAAACCTTGACAAATTATTAGGCTCAGGGGCTGTACAGTCCTTGGTTCAGGACTTTTATGAGCTCTTCGTTGGTCAGGACTAAAGTGTCACCATTGTGTGGACCGCCCGGAGGACACGGTGGAGCATACGGTGGAGGTCAGCCCCACCTGGGCGGAGCACCGCCGTGTCCTCGTGGAGGCGATCGGCGCTGGCGACCTCTCGCTTCCGGCCCTGGTTCAGGCCAGGTACGGGGGCATGGGAAGCTGTCTCCTCCTTCTGCGAAGCAGAAATGCTCGCAAAGGAGGAGGCGGAACGCGTGAGGGAGACGCAAAGGGTGTCGGGACTCGCAAGCCGATTCCCGGCCACCGTAGGCGCGGGCTTGTGGAGGGCAAGTAATAGTAAATAAGCCCGAGTTTACGGCGCGTAGTGTTCCACGCGCACCTCAACACGAACCGCCCGCCCTCCCGCTTCACCCAGAGCGGGAGAAGTCATTGGATGATTTCCCAACCAAAAAAAAAAGGTATGTATGGTTGTTTTACATTGTGTCGCTATTTAAAAAGTCTGCGCAGCTTCGCGTCTCGGCTCAATGACCGTCATCGGACAAATAACCGTGCATCTGTGAGCTGAATCTTTAGCTCTGTAACATGCACGGATCCTGTGGGATACGGGTGCGAAATCACGCAAATGCTAGAAGATACCTATATTATTATCGCAATCTAATAATTTATTACGTGTCTCAGTGATTTAACAGCATTTTGATAAGCAGTCACTTAATTTATGAATTGCCTACTTATACAGGGTTAATGTAAACAAAATGATCACTATATAAGTCATATCTACTAATGCATCTATTATTTAGATATTAAATGGTGCGATAGTACCTGCTTGTTTTTAGGGTTCCGTACCCAAAGGTTAAAAACGGGACCCTATTACTAAGACTCTGCGGTCCGTCTGTCTGTCTGTCTGTCTGTCTGTCACCAGGCTGTATCTCATGAACCGTGATAGCTAGACACACACAGATTTCACAGATGATGTATTTCTGTTACCGCTATAACAACAAATACTAAAACCATAATAATATAAATATTTAAGTAGGGCTCCCATACAACAAACGTGATTTTTTTGCCTTTTTATGCGATAATGGTACGGAACCCTTCGTGCGCGAGTCCGACTCGCACTTGGCCGGTTTTTTTTTAACTTGAGATTATTTTATTGCCCTCACTAATTGAGCTTAGTTTTATAATTAAAAGGGTCAGTGATAAGAGTAACTTTTTCCTCTGCTGGGACTCACACAGGCCTCCACTCGGTGAAAGTGTGTGTGCTGTAATCCACCACGATGGACCCATTGCAGAATGATCGGTGGGCTTTTACTCGTGTTCGATCGCGTTAACGTCAATTTGTATTGAAATTGACATACTTATGAGATCGTTGCCCGATCGAGCCCATTGATCAAATTGGACGTAATAAAGGTAGGACCCTTGTTTTAGAAAGATCGTTTTCTGTGACATTTAAACACCTTTTTACCCGACTGCCGAAGGAGGGTAATGTGTTTATCAGTCTATGTATGTATGTATGTTTGTTCCTATGTGGCGTTCTAGAGACCAAACGCATTGGCCGATTTTGATGGTTCTAACATCAATCGATTCGTCTTAACCCTGCGAGTGTCACTGACTACATTAAAATTGGAAAATAGTAAAATGGTAAATTTTGGGCGCCATATTTTGGGGGCCTAAAATTTCAAAAATATATAACACCTATATGTTAAAATGTACCTAATTCTAAAAAAGGATAACTAAAAAGTTATAAATAAAAAAAGTTAATTAAAAAATTAAAAAAACCCGACTGCTTAAAAAGCGAACTAAAAAGATGTAAACAAGAAGAAAATCATGTTGTGCAGTCGGAGGATACATCTGGTTTTGGTCAGCCAGCTCGCGAACATGTATCCTCCGACTGCACAGCATGATTTTCTTATTACCCCGCCCGATGCTGCACAGTATCTTTTTAATTCGCTTTTTAAGCAGTCGGGTTTTTTGAATTTTTTAATTAACTTTTTGTTTATACCATATAGGGTTGCTTATACCTATCTACATTTATTAACCTACCTACTAAACTATACAATGCCAAATTGCCAACCATGACATTATCTTCTTGTTTTTCGTTTCCGTTTCGCTCTTGAAAGAGCGGTCGTGGTCACGATGAATTTTGTGCAATCGCTGGTGTTATAATTCGCCTCACGATTTTTCTACATTTGGCTCGGTTACATGAAAGTTTGGCGCAGTCATTTACAGGAATCAACAGCAGACTTAATTGGATCGGTCCACCTCACTGGTGACCTCCTGCCTTTTACCGTCCACTCTTCCCTGCACCACCAGGCGCTACGGCTAAATGGAGTCGTTATTTCGCCTCGAGACATGGCAAAACAATATCAGTACGTATTCTAGACTGTACTACTGCTCACAGACGCTCTTTAATAATCGAGTTACCAACATTATTATTTTACTCTTTTTTTGTTTTACGAAGCGATTAATTATTTAATACCTGCCTGTAGGTTCTTATTATCACGAAACACGACACAATAACTGCGTGTTTTCAGTTAGGTTTGTATCGTTAATAATAACAAGGTGTGCTTAAGTTTTTTTTACGAAAGTAGACAGGATTGTTATTTATTAAAAATGTAATCATTCCTAATTGTACGCCTGGCCAATTATTTCTCTTTTAACAACACTTTTATTGCTATTTAAAGGTTTCTGTCTTTTATTAATATAACAGGCAGCCATTGTTATAGAATCATTTACTTCTAACCACTGTACGACTTATAGCTTATACAATGACCTATAAAAAAACAAAGTTAGCTTTATGAAAGTAAATAATCGCGCCATTCCTGCGCTCACTTTTATTAATGGTAGGGTAGACTTTATGAAATTTAAATTAGGCAACATTATTTTTTATTCGAACGAAAGACTACTATTATACTGGGAATCGGTAGGTCATGGAGGTTCACTGTTCGTAAGCAACGGTTCCTTTGGTTAATTCTTAAATAATACGGATTTTTCCCGTTATGAGATGAGATGATAAAAATGTGAATTATTAAATATGTAACCAATCGGGTTGTCCAGCATATAACTACATTCGCATTATTTTCTTACGTAGGTTCTTAGATTAGAACATTTAGAACCGTGTAAATAATAATCTATAATAATAATTTATTGTTGAAATATTGATAATTATTAAGATTGAGGGTAAGACCAAAAAATAATAAGAAGCAGATAATAAGTTTAAAAGAGCACAGAAAAAGCTAATATGTCAATTTTAATTTTAGTATGTAAGTATATGTCACATTTAATTTATGTAATCAAAACAAAACCTTACCTCATAGGACAAGCCATTTTCAAAAGCGAATTTACGTTTTTACACTCAAAAAACTAAAATAAGAACACACGAGAACGACGCGCTTTCGCGGCGCGCGGCGATTCGATACTGAGCGCGCATCGGATTCGATTTCGTCACCCGCTACTGATAATGTAACTTAAAACTATTTGATATCGATTTTCCGATGGCTAAGTTAATCCGATGTGTCGCTGCGTCGGCGAGTTTAACGTGGGAAATGGTTCAGTGAAACGTACTTCCTTCCTGCTTGTGACAATAATAATTAGTGAGATGCCGAAAGTTCGGTTCCGACGTCAGTTGCCAGGAGCCCGAAATAGACTGCCACAGTAACTAGTTCAGGAAGTCAGCTGGCTTGAAAAGTGTTTAGGCATTTGCCAGTTATAGGTACCTATACGAACAGCTGCATCGCTGGCTGGATAGGTTTGAAGAAGGCCATACTTAGGCAAGTAAAGTCTGGTTGTGATGACAACTAGTCACACTAATCCGTATAGGTCACGACGACCCATGACGGATTCTAACTGAACAAGGAAACTCTCGAGTTGGCAAGACTCTTGGAAGTGAGAAGTAGGTATACAATGGATATGGGTCATGACAATGCCATCCACGACGGCGACCCAGCCGTGTCCTCGAACTTGAAATGATTCCAATTAAATTTGGTAAAAATCTGATGAAGAACTTCAGAGAAACAACTGAACTCTTCAATAAATGACGGCAAATCTCTCGGGATTGCTGCAATCGCATGTCTGTTTATTGATTACACCATTTCATAACATACCATCACGCCAATACGCTCTAAACGGGTAAGTAGATGTGTACAGTTCACCCTGGTACACTTTCTTTCCACCGGTTATGTTCAAGTTACATGTTATTCGGGTAATCTATTCTGGCAGCACTGTGGGCATTATAGGTACTTTACTTTAGAACTTGTCCATTATGTAACAACAAAAATTAAACCGACTTCCAAATAAAAACTCTACAAAGTGAAAAATAACTTCAATTTCGGAAGTCGGTGTCAAAAAACGAAGAAACGAAACATGAACACCGACTGCCGAAATTGAAGTTATTTTTCACTTTGTAGCGTTTCTATTTACCAACTTCAAAAAAGGAGGAGGTTTTTCAATTCGACCGTATATAATTATATATTTTTTTTTATGTGTGTTCGCGGATAATCTTACCATTTTCCAAACTGTACCCCTTCGCTTCTTGACTTGATTTTTGTCTCCTCTCCTGATCGCGTTGCTAAGCATGGCCAATGCTCAGCCGACGCCTTTTCGTATCATGACCTGATTTTTCTTTCTTATAAAATTCGTCCTCCTAAGGCTAAAGCTAAAATTCTCATGCAACGCAATTTTGGTGGTATGAACGCTGACAGACTTTGCGAGGATGCCAGCAGTATTGATTGGTCTCCTCTATTTGCGTCTACGTCAGTCGACGAGCAAGTAAATTTTTTCACTGCTAGACTTGTCGAACTTTACGATATTCACGCACCAGTACGAGCAGTTAAAGTCAGACATTTGCCGGCACCGTGGCTGACAGATGAGATTAAGAAGTTGTTGAACAAAAAGGTGACGGCAAAGTCTAAATTTAAGCGACGGCCTACTGATACTAATAGGGAAAAATATGCCTCCATTCGCAAACACTGCAATAAGGTGTGTAGGAATGCTAATCGCCAATACATTCATAACTCTGTCCAAAATGGGGACGCATCCAAAGTTTGGAATTTTCTAAGATCATTAGGGATCGATAAAACCCGACAAGAGTCAATACCTAAAAATTTAGACATCGATTCAATGAATAATCATTTTACGGCATCGTCCAATTTCGATAGGACAATAAAATTGAATACATTGGATTATCTTTCATCTCTTCCGACCCCCAGCTATTCTCCATTTGTTTTTAGTCAATTCTCTGAATGTGATGTTAGGAAGAGCATACTATCGATTACTTCCAATGCAGTAGGAAGTGACTGTATCAGCCGTAAAATGTTAATCCCAGTGCTGGACGTAATCCTTCCGGTCATTTGCCACATCCATCCTGGAAAGATGCTCAAATTATTCCATTACCCAAAAAGTCCAATCCCACATCCTTTTCTGAATACCGTCCAATATCCGTCCTACCATTCCTGTCCAAAGTCCTGGAACGATTAATCCACGACCAAATTAGCACTTTCCTATCTAAAAATAATCTCCTCAATCCCTTCCAGTCCGGCTTCCGTCCTGGTCACAGCACTACCACAGCCCTTCTCAACATTACGGATGATATAAGGTCAGCCATTGGAAAATAGTAATCTGACGGTATTGGCATTGCTAGACTTCAGTAATGCTTTTAATGCTGTCGATTTCGATGTGTTGCTTGGCATTCTGTGCTCTCTTAACATATCTCCATCGGTAATTGACTGGTTTCGTAGTTACCTTTTCGGTCGCCGGCAACGTATATGCATTGGAGAGACTTTGTCTTCCTGGTGTAGTACTTCAGCTGGGGTACCACAGGGTGGCGTTTTACCCCCTTTACTTTTCGCAGTTTTTATAAACTCAATCTCCAGTGAACTAACTTCTTCCTACCATCTGTATGCGGACGATCTATAAATTTATTCGCGAGCTCCTCTCGGACATCTGTCTGAGGCTATCGTAACGATAAATCGGGATCTGGCCCGCATATGCGAATGGAGCAAAAGATATGGACTTATGGTTAACCCTACAAAGACGCAGGTTATCGTGGTGGGGAGTTCTAGGATGGTTTCAAGAATCGACTGGATGACTCTTCCCCAGGTTATTTTCGATAACTCAGTTATTCCATTCTGCGAGAAAGTAAAAAACTTGGGGATATTCATTGATAGGAACTTTTCTTGGACTGCCCAACTACAAGAGGTTAGCCGCAAGCTATTTGCATCTGCTGCATCTTTGAGGAGACTGCGTAATTTTCTTCCGACTGCCACCAGGATTGCACTTGCACAATCTCTTCTTCTACCCATCCTTGATTATGCTGACGCCAGCTATCTTGACCTTACTCAAGAACAACTTGAAAAACTTGAGCGGCTTCAAAATGTTTGTATAAGGTTCATATTCGGTTTGCGAAAATATGATCATGTTTCCGAATTCCGTGTGAAGCTCAAGTGGTTGCCAATTCGCCTTCGCCGGAATGCTCATATTCTTTCACTTTTATATAATGTGCTCTTCACTCCTTCCACCCCTCTTTATTTTAAGAAACGTTTTCAGTTTCTCTGCGATTCCCACACAAAATCTCTTAGGTCATCGGATAACTTACGACTTCAAATGCCAATGCATTCCACGAGTTTTCTGGATAAATCCTTTACTGTCCAGGCTACTCGACTGTGGAATGCGTTGCCAGACCCAATCAAACAAGCCCAATCGTTGCCTGTGTTCAAAAGACTTGTGAGGGAGCATTACCTGTCGCTGTGATTATGAATTGATTGTCATCATTTAATTTATTGCCTTTATATTTTAGTATGTACGTATTCAAGTATGTATTAAATATCATATATATGTAGTATGTATTTATTTAAGTATATATATATATGTATCTGCATATCTTTCATAATATATATTTTTTGTAAAACTGGTGTTGTCACACCAATAACAGCCCCACTTCGTGTCCAGCAATTACTGTCCATACCAGGTTGCCTGGAAGAGATCGCGTAATGCGATAAGGCCGCCCATTGTATGTGTTTTTAGTTTTAAGTTTCCTTTATAAATGTAACTTATGGTGTACAATAAAGTATATAATAAATAAATAAATAACTTCGTCTTTGATGAACCGATTTTGATGATTCTTTTTTTTGTTGGAAATGAGATATGCCATGGGTGGTACCATGATAAGGAAACCAGGATCTGATGATGGTATCCCAAAGACATCGAGGCAACTCGTCAAATATTATAGACATACATACCGATTTTAGTATTTTTATCAACAATGCAATCATTTACAGCCAGAAAGTATCATTTTGTGAAATGGAATTTATGAAGAAGAACACAGATGGCCAATGGAACTCCTTAAAATGTTGTGTTGTTTGTTTTTTGTGTGTGTGTGTGTGTGTGTGTGTGTGTGTTTTGTTGGTTCTAGGACATGCCGGTTTCCTCACGATGTTTTCCTTCACCGTTTTGAGAGCAGTGATGATGAAATAATTTACACAAAGTAAAGCGCCTGCCTGGGCTCGAACCCACGACCTACAACTTGTAAGTCGCGGCCGATACCACAGGGCCACCACTGCTCCCTACTTGTAAGTCGCGGCCGATACCACTGGGCCACCAAGTTATGCCCGAATGTAGATGAATAAAGAAAAAACAAATTAAACATCTGAATTGAGAACCTCCTCCTTTTTGGACAGTCGGTTAAAAACCGTACCAACGTGTATTCTCCAAAGGGTTGAGCAAAGATGTACCTTTAGTGCTTTATTAGATACCTAACCCCTACAATTTACAAGTTATGTTTTAACGCCATCAATCGTACCAGGGGGTGAGCTAGGAACCTGTTGGATTTTAACCGGGCACAAATTCATAGTCAAAGTCAAATAGACTAGGCCAATAAGCGGCACTTTTGAACATCGAACAATTAAAAATTTAAATTTACAAGTTATAAAAATTGATTCTACCGTGCATTCGGAAAAGTGGCTTGTTATGGAGAAGAATGCACAAGAAACTCCATTCAATCTCAGGACTGCTGCTGATAAAAATCAATATCACTACCCATCCCAGGAATTGAACCCAGGACCTCACATAAAATCTAATATTTTATCGTTCGCGCGACGGCGGTGTTTTTTTAACTCAAATGATTAAAAGCCTGTTTGGCCTGAGAGTTCGAGTCCTATCTTATCTCAGTATTTGTCTTTTTTCTATAACTTGCTTATCGATTTAAATCGTTCACCCATACAAATATAAAATACCTATAAAAAAACCGGCCAAGTGCGAGACGGACTCGCGCACGAATGGGTTCCGTACCCAGGGTGGCGTCTACTACTATGTATAAAGGGGACCTTTGATGTTCAACTTTTTTATTTTTTTTCTTTATAACAGCACAACTGTTATTGATCTCGTGATTGATCTTCAACCACGGGAACTACCATATAGGTTTTCGACCCAAAACCTAAAGGGTACTACCGGTCCAATTTTGGTTAAAAGCAAGGTCTTACAGCACAAGGAAAGGGATATTTTTTTTTTTTTATCTTGTTGACGCTTGACCTTGATTTTTATACACCTAATAGGAACCGCAGAATCTGGTATAAATTCCAACTTGCTAGATCCACCCGTTCCTGAGTAAATCGGTGGTGACACACGGACAGACAGACGGACAAGAGAGTGATCTTATAACGGTTCTTTTTTTTACATTTTGAGGTACGGAACCCTTAAAACAAACATACCAGCCAGTTATTATGACTTACCTATCCAATATTTGCTTAGTAGTATTATTAAGTCTACGCAAAAGCACATCGCAGTTGCCTCAGCCACAACCTGATGACACAGCTGGTTTATTAGAATCAGCTAATTTGATATTATTATTATGATTACGTATATACGATTACGCACGCTATGAGCATGTGACGAAAGTCATTATTTACGCTTTAACGATATTTTAATACGGTGTAACGAATAAAATACTTGGTTAATTAAACTGAAATATAAAATTGCTGTACAATCTCCTTCTACTATGGGCTCTGGAGTAGTGCGTTCTACTACACCCAGGGTTTTATTACCCCCAAGGGCAAGGAATCACCGCCCCCGGTCGGTCCCCACATTGTAGAGGCGGGGGGGCTCAGTATCTGTGGCTTGGTCTCCCACGTTGAAGCGATGAGGAACCCGAGGAGTGGCCGCTCGTCAGGGCTTTTGCCGATAAGCCGACGACGTAGCGGCCAACAAGTAGGTTGCGGTGCTGCCTAGGCGACCTCGCAACTGAGGCGGGCCGCGATGTCGTATGGGGCCTCCCATACCCATACGATATCGCGATACGCTTGCCTAGAAAAAACCCATTCACTCTTGACTTAAAGACTCCTAGATTGTAGCTATCGGGAAACCAGACTCCGGCAGGGAATTCCACTCCTTAGCTGTACGCATAATAAAAGTGTCCCCAAAACATTTAGTGCGTATGGGTGGGATGTCCACCATGTACCGATGACGCATCGCCGTACGTCTGGTAGTCCGATGATGAAACGGGCTGGGCGGAATTAAATCATGCAACTCTATCGCACACTCCCCGAAATGTAACCGATAAATAACCGACACGCTGGCAATTCGGCGACGATGTTCAAGGCTCTGAAGCTTTGACTTGACCAGTGCCTCATCGCCAATGAGTTTCTTGGCCCGCTTTTCGATTGACTCTAGTGCATCCTGCTGGTATTTGGCAGATCCGTTCCAAAGATGAGAACAGTACTCCATGCATGATCGCACTTGCGCTTGATACAAGTTGAGCAGCTGTTCCGGTGTGAAGTACCTTCTCAGCTTCGCAAGGATCCCCAACTTTTTGACAGCCAGCCTCAATCGTGGGCATACATTGAGGCAAAGGGTCTGCCTCAATGTATGGCCCAAAATTGAGAGTAATTTGTGCTGCATTACTTTTTGCCAAATTTCGTGATTCAGGTCAACAGGAACTACTATCTAGGTTTTCGACCCAAATCCTATAGGGTTCTTCCGGTTGACCTAGAATTGACAATTTCGGTTAAAAGCAAGGTCTTACAGCACAAGTAAAGGGCAAATTCCGTAAAATTTAAAAAGTTGAAAATTAAGGTAAATTTTGGTACTTATACAAGTTTTCGCGAAAATCTAAATTTTCTTATATATTTTTATTGTGTTGACTCAGGACCTTGATTTTAATACACCTTATAGGAACTACAGACCTCTGTATCTGGTATAAATTTCAACTTGCTAGGTCCAAAAGCGTCCTGAGAAAATCGGTGGTGACACACGGACAAGAAAGTGATCTTATATGGTTCCTTTTTTACCTTTGGAGGCACGGAACCTTAAAAATAATCAAGTCATAAGCAAAGTTTATAAAAGTTTTATTTTAACTGATTATACACATAAATAAACAAGACAATGCCATCTTAAGATCTAAAAAAGTCACAATTGTGGTTCTCTTCCTTAAATGATTAATTCAACACCCTGACTTCACGTAGTCTTTTGGCTTCTACCCCTAGAGTGTATATAAAAATCGGAGGCGCGAAGGGAAAGCAACCCCCACATTCGCCTATTCGGCGAATAGTCCTTATTTATGACACTACGTATCAAAGGTTCTCTGTAAAAAAAAACAGTAGAATGTTCGCGAATTTTCTCGAACAAATGCTAGACTGTAGACAGATTTTCGTATCGAGATCACTAGAATGGACGCGACTTTTCTCGTAGGTCCAGATAGAAACGTATAAAATGCGATGACGCGGACGCGCGTGCTACATAAGAATGTACAACCTGTACAACTATTCGATAACTCGACTCAGTCGAGTCGACTGACGAAAGAAACGAACGAATAGCATGCGGGCTGGCAGGCGGGGGCGGCACGGGCGGCCGGCGGCCCCGCAAGGGGGGACCCCATATAATCGCCACTGCTGGTAGGACAGAATAAATAATAGTCTGGTAGGTTGTTATTTGGGTAACAGTTCATGCTAATACTCCCTTGAAATATAATAAATAATATTCCCTTGAAAAGGAATGCAAAGGCTCCATCACAACATCGCTGTCAAGAGCGCATGAAGTGCATCCATAGATCATACAGGATGAATCTCGGAGAGAGGAATAAATATTTGGCAAAACCTTTTTGGTATAAGTAATCGGTAAAAAAATTACCATGTCAGTTAATCTGTCATTATTTGTGATGTAACTTTGACGTGGCAAATTAATTTGCAGTTTACAGTTTTTCATAGGTTATTTTTAAATAAAAATTGTTTTTTGTGCCTAGTTTACCATTCACACGGTATTATTTTAACTGTTTAATCTTATATTAAATCCAGTTATAAAAGCACTTACAGCAATGATGTTCGGAGCGTCAAAAATAATGAGGCAAGTGTTTTTTTTCAATACATCGTTTTTCTTTACTTTTCTAGCCACGGCCAGAGCAAAATATTTATTCTGCTATTAATGAAGTCTGTTGGAGTCTATCGTATTATAAAATAATATAGTTTGAGGACAAATACTGGTAAGCTTAGGTATAGTAAGTTCAACGATTTTGAGTAAGATCTAATTGAATGCAGTTTAAAAAGGAAGGTGGCTATTATATAATTCTGCTAGGCCCCAGTAGATATAGAACTGCAAATGTAATTTAAATATAGTATTTAAGCGCTGTGGCAATGATAATATGTACCTACATACAATTAAGTGTAACAATAAATGATTTATGAACATATTTTTCTGTTTTTCCTTTCTGAAACGAATTATGATGGAAATAATGAAGAAGAGAAGCGATTGCTTTAGATCGATATATAAAGATCTATTTGATGTAGTTTTTAGGGTTCTGTACCTAAAAAGGTAAAAAAAGCCTTACAAGGTCTCTCTTTTATGTAACAGTTTCTCTTTTGGGCGAATTTCTACTGTTTTAAAAAGAAACATGAAAAGTTGGCAACTCGAGCATCGTGTGTCAGACTGTCAGTTTGACATTTCTCAATTGTCTCGGATATTATTTACCTACGCATTTTCGTAAAATTATTGAAAAATAAGCCTTGATTTGTTACAAAATAAAACAATAGTGAACAATAAACGTTTTTCTAGTGTTCAACATAACCGTGAGTATCTTTATTTTTATGTTGTGTTCTGTGTGTGAGGAATAACAGCGTAGTATAGGTAAGGGTTTTATCTTATCATTTGTAGTTGTTTTATGTTTGATAATTATAGTTTATTCTGAGCTTCGTGAGAGATAAACATGTTGTACATACAATCTAGGTGTTTGTTGGATGCATTATTATTGTACAGTTGCTACGAAAAGATCTTGTCAAAGGTGATTTATGTAAAAACGTGAATGACATCAGTTGTTAGTCATATCTGGATGTTCCATCGATACTGGTGGTTGAAGACGTTCAGTTTACGATTTCCGATGTGATTTACGACTTTCTCCTTTATTTCTATATTAATGGTTCAATGCATTTTCATAACATCATTTTCTATTCTTTGAATAGCCATTGTGCAATAGGAGTTGTATGAAAAAAAAAACTGATGAAAGGTTTCTTGAATTTGATTTGAATAACAGATAGTATTTACTAGATTTGTTTATTCTTATGGTCAGAAAACCATTGCTTTTATGGGTAAGTAGTCAACGAAGCATGGTCATGGTAGATCATTTAATTTTGCAATAGTACAGTATTTGTTAGGTACTGTTCATCAAATCGTACCTTCGGTAAGGCAAGGGCACAATTTCACATTTTGTAATTTTTCATGGTTTTTAAAAGCACATTTTAAGATTTTCTTACAATTTTGCCCTTGTCTTAACAAAGGTACAACATATTTTTTTCTGGAATAAAATTTTATTATGATGACATAAATAATCTTGATGGACTGTAAGCAACAGTGAATTTAAAGCATGGATAAAAAACAAAATCATGGTGGTGGTATAAAGCCAAATCAAATTTTGGACAGAAAATATTTTACTCACAACAACATCAAAAAGTACAGATGCATGAGGAAGCATTCAAAAAGGTACTGACAGATTCATTTGATACTAAGGAGTGTATAGTTAGTGTATATAATCATTATATAAATGTAGTACTAACATATGTTAATGTATCACAATTACAGCACCTTGAACGTTAATTTGTGCAGCCTGTTAATTCCACTGTCAGGCAAAGGCCTCCATTGTCAGGGATTAATGTTTGTGCCTGCTGTGTATGAATAGACATACACAGCAGGCACAAAAATTAATCACCATGCTTGCTTAAGGGTACACTAGTCGAAAATTCTTCCATATAAACGTAGTCTGGAAAAGTCCAGACTATGTTTGTATGGAAGAATTTTGTAGTGGAAGTGGAGTAAAGACTCCACTGTTTGACATTCAAAATAAAAAATTATATCAACATGTCTCATCATTATCTAGCCCTGTATCTGTATGGAAGCAAAAAAGTAAAAAAAAATTTACTTGAAAGTTATGAGCTTCGAAAGTTCCATAATTTTACACTTATTTTAACGCATCTTTGGGCGCAAATAAGTACCATAAGAAGAAGGAAAATTAAAAAACCGCCTCCATACAGGGATAGATTAGTAGTTCAACAATGCAAATAATTTTATTTTTAACAGATACATTCAGTTGTTTTATCATAATATCCAGACTCCCAAAGATCTGTTTATAAAATTTCGCGCGTTCATTTTCGTTCTAAATCATCATCCATTTTGCTACAAATTTGCAAAAGTGCTAATTCGTACGCGTACTAGCTTCTTACTGCTCATAACAGCATCTATCTGTTCCGCACGTGTTGTAGGTTGATATAGCACGCATTTTAACCCCGCGCACAAAATAGTTCGTGCCGTCGACTAGTGTACCCTTAATGCCGGTTGGCAATTTCAAACATATATTAACTTACTTATTAATTCTGTTGTTTTACTATAAGCATATTTTTAGAGCTCCTTACTGCCTGTGACCTACATTAGTTATCTAAGATTCATACAGTGTTTTTACCTTTTTTTTATTATCTTAATAAAGATTATTATTATTATGTCCTTTAAACTATAAGTCTGGGTTTCTTCGCAATGTTTTCCTTCACCTTATACAAATTAAATAAAAATTCCATTGATCTTTCACCACCTAGACAACCTGGGTTATTCTTATTTTTGTTTTTTTTTTAAACTTCTTCTTAGTTAGTTTTAATCCTGGTCTGGCAGTTTGAGTAATTTATGCGTCTACCCCAATGTCCTTTCTTTGGTATTGTTCGTGGAAACCTTGAGCTCCTTAAATTCTGAGTTGAGCTGCACTGTTATTGACAAATGTGACTGACTGACTGGACAGGTCCACTCAATCTAGCTGGTTCTTTCCTCAAAAGACCATTTCAGACACCAATCTACATGGTCTTCACATGATCTAACCAAGATTTTGTCTGGACTTTAAAAGAGACTGTGATCTCTGAGTTTGTTTTGGCCTTTCTTCTCAGAGTAGTAAGATAGGAAACGCCAACCTCATCTAGTTAAAAAAAATATGATCAACATGTAAAAGTGTTTGTACAAACCAACTTATCATTTAAATAAAACAGTAGCCAGTAGTAACATACAGTCATACAGTCCCCAAAATGCCTGTTGTTTTAGAGGACTGTCTTTATGTAAATTTTAATGTTCATAAAGTGTTGATTCTCAGCCAAATTTGAATCTAATTAACCTTAAATTTTATAATAATTACCTAATTGAGATTAAGGGGACAGGACGGTATGGAAGAAGCAAATGTGTTGCGCCAACCCCAAGTAACATGGGATAAGGGCAGGAAGATGATGATGATGAATTACCTAATTGAGATTCTTTTTGAATGGTATTCTATATATAGTCAAAACCTTTTAAAATGACATTGAAGACGTCATTGTAACCAATAGCGGTTATAAACATAATTATTTGCTCTTGGGTCCTTGTTACAGGAGTTTTACATTCCGTTGTTATACCCAGTATGTTGTTTTAAGCAAAGTTTGACTATATCTATAGTCCAGTCTGTCTTCTTTTGCTATTTTATCTTTTTCTGAATTTGTGTATTACAATTTCATGCTTTTCCTTATATGCTAGTTTTGAAAAGCCCTAAATTTTTGCGGATATACAAAATACATTCCAAAATATAAAGAGAAGGTAGAATCAGTATATCCAATCTCTTTAAATTTTTCTCTGAGGGACTCGCATGGACCCATTTTATAGATTGCGCGGATTGCCCTCTTTTGTAAGATGAAAATTGAGTCAACGTCTGCTGCTGATCCCCACAGCAGAATGCCATAAGATTTAATACTGTGGAAATAAGCATAGTATACTAGCTGTGGCTACATCGGTTTAATTTTTTTTGTCAAAAAGTTTTTTATTTATCTCTTTTTAGTTTTGGTAGGTACCTCCAAATACCATGAAAATCAAATTATAGCCAAAGTAAATCTCATGAAGATTCCAATAAGCCCAAATACATCCATTGTTTTATTTCGGAGTTCCAGTGCCTACCTTCCGGCTTCATCATAGTCGGTTAGCTATTCCGTATATCTTATACACGTGACATACTTAGCATTAAGGAGTTCCAGTGGCCATCTGTGGTCTTCTTCATCAGTTCCATCTCACCAAATGACACATTTTGAGTGTAAATGATTGTTGATAAAAATACCAAAATCGCTATATGTATGTCTATAATATTTGAGGAGATCCCTCCATTTCTCTGGGATGCTATCATCAGATCGTATTTTCTTATCATGGTACCACCCTCGGGATATCTCCTTTTCAACAAAAAAAATAATCATCAAAATCGCTTCATAAACGACGAAGTTATCCGCGAACACACATCAAAAAAAATATACGGTCGAATTGAGAAACCTCCTCCTTTTTGGGAATTGTATTTTGAATTGGATTTAAACTAACCGACGTTAGTAAAAATCCAATTCAAAATACAATCAAACATACAATTAAAATACTATTAAAATGTTATTAAAATCACTTCTAAAATCAACATTTTCAATGCACTGCAGTGCTATAATCCTGTGAAGTTCATCAGGCTGCAGTGAAATATATCTACCTCATTTGAAATAATATTTAACAATCTTATAGCGCGTGAGAAGGGGGCAAACCTGTTCAGCCCGGCGAGCACGGCCTACTGTGACATGGCCTAAGTCACACTTTTTATCACAGTTTGGGCGATAAAGCCATTTTGTCTTAAATGCTAGCACGGCGGCGTGAGATATTTTCTTGACTTGTGGCATAACTTCTTGACATTTATTTGTTTTCTTTTTCGGAAATTTGCCAATTTTATGGCAGTTTCGGTTTAACCTTGGCCATAAAAACCATTTAGGTTCAGAGAAGCATAGTCCTACGACGCACTATTTGCGAATTATGGGCCTCCGAATTTTATTTTATTTTACATAAAACGCTCTATATCTCGAAAACGGTATGTCCTAGGCAAAAAATAACCAAAATTTAGCCCCCCCTTTGATATCCCCATGCTAGCAGCATCCCAACATGAATTTATAAAAATAAAAAAAGATTTTTTTTACTTTGCTTGGTTTTCGACTTGAACTACAAATTCTTAACAGAAAATATTTTGGGTCATGACAAGTTATGATAAAATATGTCATGTCTTACAATTTGTCTTAAATACTAGCACGGGACAACCATGTGACATAGTTTCAAGACGCGACATGCCTTTCTTGTAGCTGACTTCATAGTGCGACATAATCTGAATAGACGACCAAATAAAATAATACTTATAAAAGTGTGCCGTTCATACAGATAAAATACTTTTTAATTTTGTTGGGAACAAATTAATATTTGACCCACGATCATAGACTTATGCACACTTTATTTTTCTTTGTTTGTTTGATAACATAATAAGTGTTTGTTAGAAAGATATAATTATTTTGAAAATATTTATAATTACTTAAAAAATATAATAGCTTGGACCCAGTTCCCGATACCGGTGAGCCCCTATTTTTTATTTTAGTTGTTTTTTGGGGGGTTTATTTAAAAAATAATTTAAAATGTAAATTAAAAGTTAAAAAATAATTTAAAATGTAGAAAGTAAGAAGAATATGGAATATAAGAAAATAATTATAAAAAAGTAATAATCAAAATAAAAATAATAATTAAAAATAGAAATGACAATTATAAAAAAGTAATAAAATAGAATTAATTAATAATCCTGTAACATTTCAATTAATTAATATTTTTTGGGGGTTTTATTTAAGAAATAATTTAAAATGTAGAAAGTAAGAAGAATATGGAATATAAGAAAATAATTATAAAAAAGTAATAATCAAAATAATAATTAAAAATAGGAATAACAATAAAAAATAACAATAATAAAAAAGTAATAAAATAGAATTAATTAATAATCCTGTAAAATTTCAATTAATTAATAAGCATTGATCACCACACACACAAAATAAATTTATTGACATTTGGTGCAGGAAAATATTTTATTTTTCAACTATAAAATTTTATCACCACCTCCGAACGAAAGTGATACATTTTTCTTAATCATCTGTCTAAATGTGAAATTTGTGACAAAATGGGTGCGCCCGTATTAGCAAAGTAAGAACCGATGAGTCCCAAATAAACGTCAGGAAATTTTCTCACGCCGCCGGTACTAATAATTAAGACAAAATGGCTTTATCGTCCAAACTGCGATGAAATGTGTGACTCAAGCCATGTCCACAGTAGGCCGTGGTCGCCGGGAAGCAACAAGAAAGGCATGTCGCGCCTTTAAAATAAGTCACATGTTTGACCCGGCTAGCATTTAAGACAAATTGTAAGACATGACATAATTTATCATGTCTTGTCACAAATGTCTTGGGTACGCCCATGCTCGCTCCGCAGGTTAGTCCTAGGGGATGGCTCTAGTAGCTTAGGTGTGGGGCGACGCGCGCACCCGCAGCCGGACGGCGCGCGCAGCCCCAGCTCCGAAACACGAAGCTACACAGAGCGATTTCCCTCCGCACCGCCATCGCCAGTCTGATGTACCCTACCATCCCTATTACGAAGAAACTCGGGTATATAAGCGGAAAAAAGGGATGAACTGTACAGCTTAAAAACAAAAACCGTGTTTTAGATTCTATCCACCAAGATACTGTATTTAGCCTCAAGGAGGTTCCAAACGATAGCACTCTTTTCAAGACGGCTCCGTACCAGCGCATTGTACATGATTCTAACCACTGCCGTATTCTGAAAGTCTTTAAAAGCATAAATCCGAGATTTCGGAAGGACTTGCCGCATATGTCTAAGATGTGCTCACGAAACATTAATTCCGGAACCATCTCCACCCCCAGGGTCGCGCACATGCGTGACTCGTGACATGACCGCAGCTTCCATCTCATACTGATGTAGCAGAGGTTCCCGCGCGCGAGTGTAGCTCATTATACCGCATTTTGTAATGTCTAAACCTAACTTATTATTTACTGTGAAGCTGTTCACAGTCCGAAATATTTGCTACAGACAGGTACAACTCGAGGTCGTCTGCGAATAGCAAACACTTCGCCTCCCTTACGACTTCCGGGAGATCATTGACCATTTGAATGAAGCCTAATGGACCGATATTGCTACCCTGACTCACCCCCGAAAACGTGAAATATGGCTTGGAGACGTATCCGCCATATTCGACGTACTGCCGTCGATCACCAAGGTAGTTTGCGAAGAATTTCAGAAGGTGCGGCTTAAAACCAAATGCCGCAAACTTAGCCAACAGCACATCGTTGTCGACGGTGTCGAACGCCATCCGAAAGTCGAAGTACGCGCAAGTATTTATGAATGATTAGGTCCTGCCAGCGGCTTGCTAGAAAATTAATGCAAAAGAATTTACTCCCAGGTTAAAAAGATAGAAAAGAGAAAATATCCTAATCTAGGACATTTTATGGTCTACCCGTGTGTCAGGTTCCATTCAACCCTTAAGATGTGAAACGTAAACAAACAAACAGATTTCTATGTTGATGATGTTATCATTTCAATTTCATTCCAGAGTAATGGGTCAAACCCTATCAGAACCGGTGACGGAGAAGCAGTCAACCACAGTGCAGGACTGCCGCTACCTGGTCGGCTCCTCTTGCATGCAAGGATGGAGGGTGTCCATGGATGACTCTCACACACACATACTCTCCCTACCTGAGGATCCAGGGACTGCGTACTTTGCGGTCTATGATGGGCACGGCGGTAAGTTTGTTGTTTATTAAATGGAAGATATTGGAAAGCTTTGGCCAAATGGAGCTACCATTTGGCCAAAGCTTTCCAATATATATAAGTTGGAACAAGATAACCAGGGCGGTATAAAAGCGCATTGGGTTTTGGAAATCGTCAAAGTCGCGGGTAACAACAGGTTGAGGGACATACGGAACTGGAAAGTAAGTCTGAAGAAACGGGAGGGCTTAACAATGTGTGATGGCGGGCTGAAATGATGATGCGGATTGGGTAGCATATATGTTGACGGCTCTCGCGATGGCAAGTGGCCAACGCCGCCCATGGCGATTTGCGAAACCAGAATAGATGACATACAAATAATGACAATTCCTTTTTGGAAGCTGGTATGACTAAACCCTTTTTACCCGACTGCCGAAGGAGGGTAATGTGTTCATTAGTCTATGTATGTATGTATGTATGTTTGTTCCTATGTGGCGTTCCAGAGACCAAACGTGTTGGCCGATATTGATGATTCTTACGTCAATCAATTCGTCTAAACCCTGCGGGTGTCACTGGCTGTATTAAAATTGTAAGAAGGAGAAATGGCGCCATATTGTGAGGGCCCAAATTTTTTTTTTCTTCCTACCTCATCGTGTGGGGTATCAATATAAAGGGTTTTACGAGGCGATTTCAAGAATATATAATTAACACTTATTTATTTCTATGTACCAAATTCGAAAAAAAAGTAACTAAAAAGTTATAAATAAAAAAAAGCTAATTAAAAAATCAAAAAACCAGACTGCTTAAGAAGCGAACTAAAAAGACGTAAACAAGAAGAAAATTATGCTGTGCAGTCGGAGGATACATATTCGCGAGCTGGCTGACCAAAACCATATGTATCCTCCGACTGCACAGCTTGATTTTCTTCTTGTTTACGTCTTTTTAGTTCGCTTCTTAAGCAGTCGGGTATTTTGATTTTTTAATTAGCTTTTTTTTATTTAGGGCATATTTTATTTACCTACTATTTTTGACGCTTATGGCAAAATGTTATAATGGTGGCTATTCTTGTTTTACAGCCTTACCCCAGAAAATAATGGGTTGTATAGGATTGTTAACAAATAACTTTCGATGTCCAATAAAATTATACAAATTCTTACTTTTTGTTATTCATAAAATGTTTTGATTTGGCTATGATAAACGCACTGCGCTGCGCCTCGTCAGATATGCTTTGTTTTTTACCCGACTGTCATAGGTGGGTAATGTGTTTATGTATGTTTGTTCCTATGTAGCGTTCCAGAGATCAAAAGCATTGGCCGATTTTGTAGATTCTTACGTCAATCGATTCGTCTTAACCTTGCGAGTGTCATTGGCTATATTAAAATTGGAAAATAGAAATATGGCGGATTATGGGCGCCATATTGTGGGGCCCAATTACTTTGTCTTACAATCATAAAATAAAGGGCTTTTAGAGGTGATTTCAAAATTATATATCACTTATATGTTTAAATGTAGGTACCTAGCTAACTCGAAAAAAAAAATATGTTAACTAAAAGTTATAAATAAAAAAAGTTAATTATGAAAATCAAAGAACCCGACTGCTTAAGAATCGAACTAAAAAGACGTAAACAAGAAGAAAATCACGCTATGCAGTCGGAGAATACATCTAGTTTTGGTCAGCCAGCTCGCGAATATGTATCCTCGATTTTCTCCTTGTTTACCACAAATCTAGAATTTTATTTTAATAAACTACAGCAAAATAATTAATCAAATGCCTAAAATATCGTCACTGTAGCCCTATGTTTGTTTGCAGGCGCTAACATAGCAGAGTACGCAGGGAAGCACCTGCACAAGTTTATAACAGCGCGACCGGAGTACCATCTTGGCAACATCGAAGAAGCTTTGAAACAGGTATGTAGCTGTTCTATTGATACATATACCTACATAAAATATTTATTTATTTAATACATGGAGGACTTACAGCTAATAAAATAAACAAAAAAACCAAGTGCGAGTCGGACTCGCGCACTAAGGGTTCCGTACCATTATCGCAAAAAACGGAAAAAAAATCACGTTTGTTGTATGGGAGCCCCACTTAAATATTTATTTTATACTGTTTTTAGTATTTGTTGTTATAGCGGTAACAGAAATACATAATCTGTGAAAATTTCAACGGTCTAGCTATCACGGTTCATGAGATACAGCCTGGTGACAGACGGACAGACAGACAGACGGATCGAGGAGTCTTAGTAATAGGGTCCCGTTCTTACCCTTTGCGTACGGAACCCTATAAAATAACTCACTGTCTTGATAGACGCTGAAATCGCGAGTGGTATTGCACTTTGGCAAGTTATATTGTCACGAATGTGGTCCCCGAAACTGTACGGTTGTCCCCAAATTCTTGGTAGTCGAGGGTATGTGTATTGCAATTAACTGGGTACAGGTTGAGCCCGGTGGCTACTTATAAAAAGATCAACGAGACAGTCAAGATCTTTAGATTTTTTTTCGCGACGCGGCTTTTAGCTCATCGCAGTCAAGCCCCAAGTTGCTCTTATTTGTAATGTCAAGAGACAGTGTATATATGTATGTCTGAATGTGGGGCCAAACAAACAATCACTAGATATTATAAAATAAAACCCCCCGCCGTGCTTGTACGCGATAAACTCAAACCCTCTTAGTAATAAACGTAATAATAAAAAATAAAAATGTATGGTTTTACCTTTGTTATTCCTGCAGCCTAATTGCGTAAGTGAATTCTGCAAAGCAAACAAGTTGGAACCTTCCCAAAAACGACTTTTCGTATTGCATATTACACTCTGAAACGGAAAGGTTATGCTCCTTTCATTACCAATATTTTGACGTAGAATTGATTGTAAAAGAATGAATGAAAGCGGAAGAATCGAGATAAAACTTCACTATTGGTATTGTGTAATGCAAATGTCACATATCTTCAACTCCGTAGTATCTCTAAGTAGTCTGTGTTCAACTCAAAGGAGGATTTGGAAAGCTAACGCTAGCTTTTCAAATTAGTTTCGCAATACCGAAAAAGTTAAAAGAAATGATTCTGATTCTTTGAAAGAATCGACTTGTTTCCTTTGCAGAATTCACTTACGCAATTAGGCTGCTGGTATAACTTTTTGTGAATAATTAGTCACGGGCGAAGCTGGGGCGGGTCGCCAGTATATAATAATATAAACTATATTTGTTATCGAAACGCTAAGAAGAAAAAGAAGATTAGGTAGTCGTGAAGGTCATTGCCAGACCAATCTAAAAATAGTAATAAACTTCGCTGTGAGGTTTTGTGTTCCGACTTCCAGTTTGTACACGGGATAATTTGCCCCCAAATCAGATCGTAGAGCGATTATAGACGTCATTCTATATTACTAATATGTAGGCAAACCTGTTTTTGACTTTTAGGAAAGTGGTTTCGTATTGGTGAACTGTGACAACATCTTGGCTATGTGTATTTTGTTATTTTTGGTTGGTTAAGATATGATTTATCTGAAGTAAAGTTATAATATCGTCACGTAATTATTTAGGAATCATTATAATCAGACTGAATGGCCCTAACATGCGGTTGTGACCAGCAAATTGATGTCTCCGTAAAGGGCTTATTACACTACACGGTATTCAGGGCCCTGAATACCGGGTCACTTCACCATTCCGTGTCAATAAGGTCGATATTTTGAGAAACCTAACTCCCTAACAGTTATTACACTACCCTAAATTAAGGTTTAGGACCCTGAATACCGTGTAGTGTAATAAGCCCTTATGCTCGACTAGCCGTTCACAACAGCGTGCTGGTGCCTACACTTATATATGGAAGTGAAGTTTGGGTATAGCAAATAAAACCGGCCAAGTGCGAGTCGGACTCGCGCACGAATGGTTCCGTACCATTATCGCAAAAAACGTATATAACGTATTTTATTCTGTTTTTAGTATTTGTTATTATAGCGACAACAGAAATACATCATCTGTGATAATTTCAACTGTCTAGCTATCACGGTACACGAGATACAGCCTGGTGACAGACGGACAGACAGACAGACGGACGGATTGCGTTGTCTCAGTAATAGGGTCCCGTTTTTACCCTTTGGGTACGGAACCCTAAAAAGACATGAAAATAGGATTAATGCAGTAGAAATGCGTTCCTTGCGAAGTATGTGTGGTGTAACTTTAAATGATAGATTGAGGAATGAGGTAATAAGACAACGTTGTGGTTTAAAAGAAGATGTAGTGACATGTAAAAAAAAAAATAATATGTAAGATGGTTTGGCCATGTTGAGAGGATGAATGAAAGGCGACTAACGAAAGGTGTTTACATGGCAGACGTCAATGGAAACGCCGGGAGGGGACGCCCTAGAAAGACATACATAGGCCTTATAGGTGATGTTCTTCAGAAAGGCCAGGTGCGCAGTACTCATAACCGGCGTGTGTGTATGACTAGATGTATGAATGTGAGTGAAGCAAAAGAAGTACGTAAGGATCGTAGACGGGGCGCTCTGTAGTTTCTGCCTACCCCCATGGGAAAAAGGCGTGAGTTTATGTATGTATGTATGTATAATCAGATTTTTCATTGAAAGTTGTCTAATAGAAATAAGTACTTAATAGTATTTGATAGTCTGTTGTTAGCAGAGTAATTCACTATATTTTCACTGATTTTTTGCAAAATTATGTTGGTTGGTTGGTTACCTTTCAGAAGCTGGGTGTTAGTTGCCGTAAGCAGTGCTAAACTTGCCACATTACAAATGACCACATTTCGTGCTGTAATTAAAATAAAAACATTGCGTGACCATCCGAAAATTTACATAAATGCACCGTCAGCCAAAGTACAATCTATACTTCTATATCGTACTAATATTATGAAGAGGAAAGATTTGTATTTATGTATGTAACGAATAACTTAAAAACTACTGAACCGATTTCAAAAATTTCATTCACTGTTGGGAAGCTACACTATCCCCGGGTGACATAGGCTACATTTTATCCCTGTATTCTCACGGGAACCGGAACTACGCGGGTGAAACCGCGAGGCGTCCGCTAGTAATTAATGTAATCTTTTCTAGTAACTATTGCCCAGTATTTTCAGCACTAAATCCTGAATGTGACCTTATAAAACATGCTGCATATTTATATTATAACATGTTAGTTTGTGATTCGTTCTGTGTAAAAACCTCATTACGTAAACCTTACACGTGTTGTTGAATATGTAGTTAGGGTTGTCAGTTTAAAGATTAAAATATTTTGCAGTACTGGTGCAAATATTAGTATGAAATATAACTTATATAACATAACATACCGTCACGCCTGCCCCGAATGGTTAATCAGAGGGCTAAGTGCGAGTTTTGTCTCACGCTGAATTGCGTTAACGTAAACATCAATTTGTATTGAAACTGGATAAGCGCCGTCTGGTGACGGTAAGGAGAACACTCTTTTTTTGTATACATTTTGACATAAGAGATCGTTTACGTTAACGCGAGTGTGCGTGAGTAAAATCTCATACTAAGCCCACAGAAGTGCACGTATTGTACCGATCCTGGCACGTCACTTGGCAAGATTTTGCGTAGTGGGGGTAAGTTCGCGCATAGTGCACTTAGTGCAACAAGAAAATGGTTACTGTTATTGCTTGTCATTATTATATGGTAATTGCCATCGTTTATTTTTAAACGTCTGTTTAGGAGAAAGATTAAGAAAGGATAAAAATTCCAAAACAAAACACTACAAAGCGAAAAATAACTTTCTTTTCGGCAGTCGGTGTTTTGGATTGTAGTTTTGTAACCTTATATTACGATGAAAATATGCATTATTAAGGATAACTCAAAAACCATTCGGCAGATCTTGATCAAATTTAAATGGGACCACATGAGAAGCCAGCTTTCAAATAAAAAAACCGGCCAAGTGCGAGTCGGACTCGCGCACGAAGGGTTCCGTACCATTATCGCAAAAAACGGCAAAAAAAGCACGTTTGTTGTATGGGAGCCCTACTTAATTATTTATTTTATTCTGTTTTTAGTATTTGTTGTTATAGCGGCAACAGAAATACATCATCTGTGAAAATTTCAACTGTCTAGCTATCACGGTTCATGAGATACAGCCTGGAGACAGACGGACAGACAGACAGACAGACAGACGGATCGCGAAGTCTTAGTAATAGGGTCCCGTTTTTACCCTTTGGGTACGGAACTCTAAAAAGTACAGTCGAATTAAGAACCTCCTCCTTTTTGAAGTCGGTTAAAAATCACCTGACGTCACACTAATCTTACACTCGCAATCAAAGTTTTCCGCGCGATTTGAACAGATACAACAGCTCGACAACAGCCATTGAGCAGTTACCCACCAGAAACAACTTTCATCACGGGCCGCTATAACGTGTCAAGTGTCAACGCCATCATGTTTCCACTGGGAAGAAGGCATAGTCCTCTTCGTTCTGTACAGCTCCGTCTGTCTCTCACAGTTGAATCATGATAGTCTTGACACGTCAGAGTAAGGCCTTTGATCGGTATATCCTCCCTTTTTACCCGACTGCCGAAGTAGGGTAATGTGTTTATCAGTCTATGTATGTATGTATGTATGTAAGTATGTATGTATGTACGTATGTTTGTTCCTATGTGGCGTTCCAGAGACCATACGCGTTGGCCGATTTTGATGATTCTTACGTCAATCGATTCGTCTTAACCCTGCAAGTGTCACTGGCTACATTAAAATTGGAAAATAGAAAAATGGCAGGTTTTAGGCGCCATATTGTGGAGGACGAATTTTTTTTTTACTTTGGAACCCATCGTGTGGGGTATCAAAATAAAGGGTTTTAAGAGGTGATTTCAAAAATATATAACACTAATATGTTTAAATGTACCGAAATCTAAAAAAAATAACTAAAATGTTATAAATAAAAAAAGTAAATTTATAGTACATTGTGATACAAGGGTGGAAAGTAGGTTATTGCAAACGAGCTGTCATTAACAAGCCCGAGCCGAAGGTGAGGGTTTTTAATGACACGAGTTTGCAATAACCTACACGCCCGTGTATCACACGATATTTTTCAATACAGTTGTGGGAAATAGTAAAAACAAATCAAAGAATTAGATTTGTTAATTCACAAAAAAATAAAATTTTCGCGCTATTTTGCAACTGGACATATTTTTTTTACAACGAAAACAGCCTACACAGCCTATTCGATTTTTGACAAATGTTGATGTGAAAATAATTAATTTGAAACTGGTAATTAAATATATTAAACAACCATTTAAAATACTTTTGAGAATTAAATACTAAAACGTACGGAATCATTAATGTTTCCTCGTATAAAATCTATTCCATTTTATTCTATGGATGAAAACTCTTTGCTACTAAACTTTTTTAAATTGACTTATAACTAAAGGCGCGTTTTTGCAACTGGATTTTTTTTACAACGAAAACAGTCTATACAGCCTATTTGACTTTAGACAAATGTTGATGTGAAAATAATTAAATTAAAACTGGTAATTAAATATATTAAACAACCATTTAAAAGTCTTTTGAGAGTTCAATGCTAAAACGTACGGAATCATTAATTTTTCCTCGTATAAAATCTATCCCATTTTATTCTATGTATGAAAACTCTTTGCTACTAAACTTTTTAAATTGATTTAAAACTAAACTGCAAAACTAATGATCGAGCTCGTAAACAAAAGTCACGACCGCGTAATAGAAAGATGCCTATGCGTAAGATTTAATTTTCGAATCATAATTATAGCCTCTGAAAGTACGCCATGTTTAACAACTGTATTGAAAAAAAATTTAAAGACCCGACTGCTTAAAAGGCGAACTAAAAAGACGTAAACAAGAAGAAAATCATGCTGTGAAGTCGGAGGATACATCTGGTTTTGGTCAGCCAGCTCGCGAATATGTATCCTTAAAATGTAAATTTTTTAAATTTACTTTTTTTCAATGGAGGGTTCGGGACTTTCCACCCTGGTACTATGATACTATAGCCCTTTTGTGCAGGGAATTATTTTTAGGGTCACGAATTCTCAAGCGCGACCGCGGTGCGTAGGCGTTGGGTCCTGGCTACGATCAAAGTAGTGGTTTCTGGCAAACTGTTTTAGATTTTTCAAAAGTATATCATCCATGTCAATCGGTGTTTGGATGACATGAAAACGCACGGCTCACACTTTTTCAAAGATTTTTTACATATTCCCTAATAAAGCCACGAAGGTCTTTCAGGGACACTACCTTCAGTAATGGAGAACGCTACCAAGAAGAACAGAATATATAATTTTAATAATTTTTGCGTCAACCCTAGTTCTTGACGTCTAAAACTTTTAGCAGGTGTTTCAGTGTTTGTTTAATATCAAAATATTTAGTTATGTCAACTTTGTAGGTGCGGTGTTTTAGACATAATACGCAACTGGTTTTAACGGGATTGTATCTGCTATGTTATTTTTAGATATTTGTCAACTATTCTTCGTTTTACCAACGAATTCGTAAAATTGTGATTTGGTGACTTATTTCCACAGAAATATTCTAGACCACGTACTTCACGCCAAAACATATTACTATTACCTTCAAGATCACCAGCAGAGAACAAGGCCAGCAATTTGACATATTTACTGCAGAGTAACAGTTGTAATCCTAAAGTACTATAGGTATTTTGGTACAACATCGAATAAATCAATCTCGGAGCGGAGGACCTTGTGGCTAAATAATAACATGCGCAATGGTCGATCATCAAGGTTAAGCAAATCTTGACGAGGTTGGTCCGTGGATGGGTGACCATTTCAACATACCGAGTTACCTCCGTGCCTTGGAAAGCACGTTAAGCCTTTGGTCCCGGTTGTCATTTGAAGATCTTTGACAGTCGTTACGGGAAGTCAGAAGCTTGAGATCTGACACCAGTCTTGCCAAGGGGTACCGTGTTACCCAGTTACTGGGTTGTGAAAGTCAGATAAGAGGTCGCTCCATGTAAAATACTGGTACTTAGCTAAATCCGGTAATACTGGAAGCCGACCCCAATGTAGTTGGGAAAAGACTAGGCAGATTGATTGATGGAATAAATATAATTTTCCGTCCCCTGGGTTTTTCTAAGTTTGCAAGGGTTTCCTAGCCGATACTACCCGACTTTTTGGGCGTAGTAATAAGAAAAAAGCTGTTCTTTAAAAATGTTAATAACATATCGATTTTCCTTCAGGGTTTCTTAGACCTCGACCAGGCTATGCTCGAAGAAGACATGCTGCAAGAGAAGGTAGCCGGCAGCACGGCTGTCGCGGTGCTGGTCAAAGACAACACTCTGTACTGCGCCAACGTTGGAGATTCCCGTGCCGTCGCCAGCGTTAGAGGCGGGGTGAGTGAGCCTCAGATGTAACAGACAGGTGAAGATAGCCGGTAGTACTTCAGCAGCATTATCATCGCAATCCACTGCTGAAGACCTAAGTTCGGCAGTGGACTGATGGTTTTCAAACTTTGATACAACTACAACACCTGGTCCTGTGCCTTCTGCATCTATACTGTGATTTTTAATTTCGTAGACTAAACTGACAGCTGCCAATGACCTTATTTTTTTTTAATGTTGTAAGCGTGGAGCATAGTGTTGTAGGTAAGGCTCATCACAAGTGATTCATAGAATCGATGTGACATGACTCCTCAATTTAATTTTACTAATTGATGTAAATAAATGTTTTATGTATATAAACGTAATATATTTAAATATAACAGTATTCATACACATAGTACATAAACTTTTATTGTGTTAAATGTGAAATCAACAATAAAATAAATGCGATAGATAAAAATTAGTCTGATATAAATGAGTAGAAACTAAATAAGGCCCGCTAGTTTCTCAACAAATGTATTTTTTTTGCCGTAAAATAGTCCAATTTTCGATCTCAAAAATCGAAGTGATTTTCGATCAACTTTCGATCACTCAGGATAGTCAGGATACGACACTATTTGTATGTAACGATAAAGTGACAACCCCCCAAATGTCAGTTTAGTCTACGAAATTAAAAACCAGAGAATAGCCTATTCCAGCTGCCTTTATAAAATCGTCGGCGTTCCACATTTACGTTTGATATATGAAATGTGTATGATAGTTTAATTAAAAAAAACTAAAAGACTAAAAAGTTATTCTTTTTAGTCTTTAAGAAAATATTTAAAGCGTTCATTATGGTATGCGTTAATGCTAGCTAGCCTTGAAGTTCACTCTAGTCTAGATTTAAGACTCTTGGTTTATAGCATTATTTTCCCCTTTTAAAAAGGAAAAATTAGAACGTTTTAAAATCATGTTCTCCAGGTAGAGGTGCTGTCATACGACCACAAACCCAACAACGAAGAAGAGCTGCGCAGGATCACGGCTGGTGGCGGTTGGGTGCAGCTGAACAGAGTCAACGGCAACTTGGCGCTGTCCAGGGCTTTAGGAGACTACGTGTTCAAGAGGAACTACAGATTGTCTCCACAAGAGCAGATTGTTACAGGTTTGGCTTAGTAACTAGCTGATGATATGACCATGGGCCTGGTGAAGCTGAACAGATTCAACGGTAACCTGGCACTGTCCAGGGCTCTAGGAGACTACGTGTTCAAGAGGAACTACATACTGTCTCCACAGGAGCAGATTGTTACAGGTATGTCTTAGTAACCAGCTGATGATATGACCATGGAGCTGGTGCAGCTGTACAGAGACAACGGCGAACTGGCGCTGTCCAGGGCTCTGGAGAGTTCGTGTTCAACCGGGGCTACAGACTGTCTCTACAGGAGCAGATTGTTACAGGTATGGCTTATTAGCTAGCTGATGATATTACCATGGAGCTGGTGCAGCTGAACAGAATCAACGGCAACCTGGCGGTTTCCAGGGCTCTAGGAGACTACATGTTCAAGAGCAACTACAGACTGTCTCCACAGGAGCAGATTGTTACAGGTATGGCTTAATAACTAGCCGATGTTAGGAACATGTAGCTGGTGCAGCTGAACAGAGTCAACTACAATCTGGCACTGTCCAGGGTTCTAGGTGACTACATGTTCAAGAGGAACTACAGATTGTCTCTACAGGAACAGATTATTATAGGTATGGCTATACAGTCAGTTATACTATGGCCGAAAACCGACATGTACTAGAACCAAAAATTCGAAAACCAACGAGGTGACCTCTACCAACTTGCACTGGGCCCACGTGGTGGTTTAAGGCCCATTCCTTCTCTCAGAGTGAAGTGGCCTGTATACCAGCAGTGGTAACATTAAAACGTTGATGATGATAATGAGGCGGCTTGCTTATAGCCTAGAGCCTAACGAGCCCCTTGGTGAGCAGCAAACTTCATAGTGGCCAAGTGTGAGCTATATTATAATATAAAAAAGTTAATTAAAAAAATCTTATCTTAAAAATATTCGCGAGCTGGCGGACCAAAACCAGATGTATCCTCCGACTGCACAGCATGATTTTCTTCTTGTTTACGTATTTTTAGTTTGCTTTTTAAGCAGTCGGGTTTTTTGATTTTTTTAATTAACTTTTTTTATTTACAACTTTTTAATATATTTTTTTTAGAATTAGGTACATTTAAACATATAAGTGTTGTATATTTTTGAAATCGTCTTTTAAAATCCTTTATTTTGATACCCCACACGATGGGTTTGGAAGAAAAAAAAATATTTTTTTCGCCCAAAATCCGCCATTTTTGTTTTTTCCAATTTTAATGTAGCCAGTGACACTCGCAGGATTAAAACCACAGAACAGAAAAAACGCCTTCTACAATAGAAGTCGCAAGTAGGCGGGGCCCGCGTACCCCGGGCTTTGCACTATTCCGCATATGTCTGCTGCCCCGCCCACACAAAAGTAAAAGTTGATTTTATGTTGTTAAATTTAAGGTCTACTTTCTTTTAAATTAAAACTTATTGTTCTCGAAGATTCCAACTATGCACATGTCACGGTCAGCTACTCAATTAGAGATTGCCGTTATCGATATTTTAAATTTACAATGTTCTCTGTGTTCTATGATATACCTTTCTGAAAAAATTTAAACCAGTGTGCGGTGTTTTTGGTGATTCAGTATTAGTAATCAAATACATGTCATTTCCATGTTCAAACCCTTTTTTTTCGAATTCTGCCTTAACCAAGTTTAAAATTAATAAAGCATGGATATGGGTAATCTATTGGTAGTATTCTAATCGAAAAAAGGTTAATCGAATAATTAATATTTTAATTAATTATTTTTTTATTAATATTTTAAAGTAACGATAAAGTGGCAACCTCCAAATGTCAGTTTAGTGTACGATCAGACTATAGTTTAATATCTATCGCGGAAACGCCACAGGGTGTATTTTTCTATCAATAGAATGATTTTCAAAAACGGATTAGTAGTCTAACATAACAATTATTAATTATATTTTCTATAAATCGTAAGTATTAGAATAAATTTATATAAACACTATTTTGAATTCTTTATTTTTAAATATGACTTACAAGTACAGTGGTCGCTACTTTAGAAAACGGAGCTGCTCTTGAGTTTCTGGTAAGGAAAGGCTTGCGCTTCTTAAACTGAGCTGCGCGCGAGGTGGGCTGCAGACGGCGCAGCTGCAGGCGCCGGCACCGTCATTAATGACATCATACGTCGAGCTCTTGTCACCTGTTGCCTGGGTGCCAGCTGTTTTAGAACCCAATGGCTTGGCACGCGACGATGGGCAGAGACCGGATGGGATGGCCATAATGCCTTGGAAGTTAGGTAGGCCTTTGGTGTGGGATGCAAAATGTGTCGATACCCTTGCGACATCCCTTAGCACGGCGGGCTGTGCTGGGGCAGCTGCTGCTGGTGCAGAAAACCTCAAACGGCGCAAATATAACAACCTTATTGGCAATTATATGTATGACCCGTTTGGGGTTGAGTCATTAGGTCCATGGGGTCAGAGTGTTCATCGTGTGCTTCGAGACATAAGTAAACGGTTAGTTGACTGTTTGCGTGACCAGAGGGCTGGCCTTTTCTTCAGCCAGAGAATCAGCATTGCCCTTCAACGTAGCAATGCTGCCAGCGTTCTGAGCACGTTTCCCATTGACATCGATGTGGGCGAATTTTTTGATGCACTATGAGCCCTTTTCCCTCTCCCCTTTGTATATAAGTTTGTTTTGTTATTAGTCATAAGATTAGAAATATTCAGTTGTATAATATATAAACACTTGATTTCAAGCATAATAATATTTATCGAATCTAGCTGTTGATTTTGTTTTGTTTCAATATAAAACGGATTGTCGATAAATAAGTCAACGACGGTGGTACATCTCTAGAGGAAAACGAATTGTAATGACCTCATTACGCAAATATAAATCTTATTAATAACGAAATACAGTTTTAAATTGAATGCATTTAGTATAGTGACATCTAGCGGCGGGTAGCGTAACTTGGTTATTAAACTATTCCATGTGCGATTTTAACGGAAAATGTAATAAATACTTAAAAAGAGTAGTCAATTAACAACTCTATGATCATTAAAATGTGGTTTATTTTCAAATAAGCGACGACTGATATATTTCCTACTTTCAAACTACCAATCACACCAAAGATTTCTTAGTGTTACGAAATACAATTAACCTGTATATGTGTGAGTTTGGGTACGCTGGTTCCGATACTAATGAAGCGATATACGATTTCTACTGTCTTCTCTGTTCTGTGATTAAAACGAATCGATTGACGTAAGAATCATCAAATCGGCCAACGCGTTTGGTCTCTAGAACGCCACATAGGAACAAACATACATACATACATAGACTGATAAACACATTACCTTCCTTCGGCAGTCGGGTAAAAAAAAAGCCGCACTGCACGCTTGCTGCTTAATGGACTAATTCAAAAATAAATTATTAGATGAATATCATTTTATATGCCACTTACTTCATGTGCAGAGGTTATAATTTACTAAGCAAACAAAATCAATGATAACTGTCCTAATTTTGTAAATCTCTCTTTAGCACTGAGGTTTGCTGTCAGAGAATAGAATAGAATACTCTTTATTATGTACACCATATAAGTTACAGAAATTATAGACGAAGAAAATATTACACTGGGTGACACAATGGGCGGCCTTATTGCTAAAAGCGATCTTTTCAAGACAACCTTTGGATGGATTTTAAAAATTAAAGGAAAGACAGTACTGTAGGTAGTCTTTGGTGTACTATCTATATATATAAAAGAAAGTCGTGTTAGTTACTTCACTTATAACTCAAGAACGGCTGAACCGATTTAGCTGAAAATTGGCAGGGAGGTAGTTTAGAGCCAGGAGAAGGACATAGGATACTTTTTATCCCGTTTAGGGTAGGGTAGGGTAAGTAGGGTAGGGTAGGTAGGGTAGGTATGTAGGTAGGGTAGGGTAGGTAGTGTAGGGTAGGGCAGGTAGTGTAGGGTAGGTAGGGTAGGTAGGGTAGGGTAGGTAGGGTAGGGTAGGGTTGGGTAGGGTAGGTAGGGTAGGGTAGGTAGTGTAGGGTAGGTAGTGTAGGGTAGGTAGTGTAGGGTAGGTAGTGTAGGGTAGGTAGGGTAGGGTAGGTAGTGTAGGGTTGTTAGGGTAGGGTAGGTAGGGTAGATGAATGTTTGGTGTTTTTATGGCAAAACAAAGTTTGCCGGGTCAGCTAGTTTATATATAAAATAAATACAAACCCAACCCAATTATGTGTTAAGCTCGCCTTTGTACATAAGTTATCATTTTGTATTTATAATGTCTGTTTTGTGTACAATAAAAAATATGAATATGAATAATTCTTTGCGTAAATATTTGGCGTGTATGCAAAATAAATTTACCTTTTAAGTAGGTGTGAAAATTTCCAAACGATTGTTTTATATTTACAGCGTTTCCGGATGTGCAAGTGAGGCAGCTGAATGACGATTGGGAGTTCATAGTGATCGCCTGCGACGGGATCTGGGAGGTGTTATCTAACGAGGTAAATTCAACCTTATTCTATAGTAAACGTTGTTGGGATTAATTGACTTTTGGACTAAACTCCATTTGAAATAACATTAGACATGTTTCCAAATCTTTTTACAGTCCGTTCAACCGATTTTGAGTTCTATCCCGTTAACATAAGGATGACATAAAAATCATAAACCTGTTACCAAAACCAACTGTTTACTACAGCTACCATTTGTCGTATCACCAACGCAATATAATTCAAAATCGGTTGGACGGGCTGTAAAATGGGCTAATTTAAACGTCTAATGTTATCGCAAATGGAGTATAGCCTACATTCCGATTAGTCTCATATGACAGCAGGCATTTTGTCAGTAGCCTACTAAGAATTGCCTGTAGGAAACCCTATAAACAGCTTCCTTGTTATTGATTGTATTTATATGGAGACTGAACCCAGAATCCTACATTCTGCAGTCTCTATCGGCTGCTGGTCTTCAGGCAGTCGAGCAGATCACAAAGGTTTCTCCTTGTACAATTGCCTTCTGGGTGCTGGAGGAGGTAAAATTATGCCGCACGCGCCTGTTGTGCTGATGGGAGTCTGTATTCGATTCCGTGTTCTTTTTCACAGCAACTGTCCATTTTTTCGGTATTCAAAATAGCTTATGTCTGGCTTAACGCCTCGTCGAATAGACAGCGAACCGATAGTGTGGCGGAGCGTTTTTATTTTGTTAATAGGTTCGCTTTCGTTTTTCTGTGTGACTAGATTCAAACGATACCATACATTACAAAATAAAAACGCTTCGCTATGCTATCGATTCGCTGTCTATTTTACGAAGCCTTTAGGTTCGTCGAATATGTCTTTGGAAAATATTATGTCGATCTGTTGCTTCGTTCTTGGGTGAAGGACGAACATACATCCACTTTCGTGTCGTGGTTTTTTTTTTTACTTGAACTGTCCAATATTTTCTGGATAATAAGTAGCCTATATTCCTCTCTGGTTTATAGACTTGCTCTATGCAAAAAATAATATCGATCCATCGCTCCATTGTCGCGAGAAGGACGAACATAGTACACACATTTGGTGCTGCGCACAGGAGGTGGTGTCGTTCTGCCGCGCGCGCCTGCTGAGCGGCTGGGAGCCGGCGCCCGTGTGCGAGGCGCTCATGCAGCGCTGCCTGGCGCCCAACTGCGCCACGGGCGGCCTGGGCTGCGACAACATGACTGTGCTCATCATCTGTCTGGCGCCTTTCCCGCGTATTGATCCTGCGGTGAGTGGCTTACGTTGTTATTGCTTGTGTCCTTTGGTAACTGCACGAGAATTACGAGGTTTCTTATCTATCATTAAGTTTACATTTAGAAAGAGGCTCTGTGTCCCAAAAACTACAGTATTCCCACTTCTAGGGCCTTACCATGACGTGTCAAAACTATCATGGTGCCACTGTGAGAGAGAGAGAGACGGAGCTATGCAAGACAAATAACACTGTCTCTTTTTCACATTGGAACCATGACAGTTTTAACACGACAGAATAAGACCCCAGAAGTGGGAACACTGTGGTTTAAGAATACAGTTAATTATTATTTTATGTGGATAGATCATTATGTCAAATTCGTCCAACATATATAACAAAGTATAGTACAACTATTTTCTTTATGTCCCTCGGCAATCATCGCATTTCGAAATACAAACGAATGCTAATTTCCATGTCCATCAAATATTAGATTAATCATACATACATACATAAACTCACGCCTTTTTTCCATGGGGGTAGGCAGAAACTACAGAATGCCACCTGCTACGATCCTTACATACTTTTTTTGCTTTTGCTTCTTTTTATTCATTAGATTTATCGTGTATAATAATTTGAATACAGAACTAAGTACTTTATCGTTCTTTTGATTTCTGTGTGAAATATATAGAGCTGTAAAAATAGCAGCTTTAGCGGCTTTCCTCCCATTTTTTAAATAAATAACATTATGTTAAAAGAGTATTGACATTCTATATACTTCCAAGTTGATTGAGAGCGTCCGCTCTGCACCAAGTGCACAGGGCAACTGATAGAAAGCCGAAGACTGACGAAACACGAAGTTTGCCGAGGGACATAAAGAAAATATTTGTACTGTAATTTTTGAGAAGAGATTGATATGTTTCTTGCCAGTTTCTAAATGCTAGATCGCCGTGAAAAGGACTATCCTTGGAGACAGTGAAACACTCAATTTTGCTCTATAATTATCTTATGCTGCATACCTGCATGTTTGTATATGTTGCATGTTTATTTTTATAATATTTTTTACTGGGAATAAGAATTAATTGTGGAGGTTGTGTGGTTACCCTCCATAATAAATAATAAAACATACGATATAAATATATACGTTTAGTTCTTACTATATTATGATGTAAATCTCAAATGTTACTGCGGAAAGAGCCCCCAAACATGTTGTATACCCGAAACCCCTGACCTGACCTGACCCTTGAAGTGATTTCAAAACTTCAAGGGCAAGATTCCTATGTTTTCAAAACTTAAGGAAACTATGTCATATATCTTTAGATCCTATGTTCACAAACAAGATCATAGTAACCAATAAAATTTATTCCACAGTCGGCCTTCAAGTGCCACGATCCGTCTCGTCCGCACAAGTACTGGTCGTGTACCCCGTCGCGGCGGTTCTCTTAACTCTAAACACTGCCCACCCCCCTTTGCACAAGCTTTAATACTTCTAGTGTGTCTCTTACTGTGATCTGTGTCCCCCCACCTCCGAAATCTCAAACGTTACTTGGTTTTAAAATGTTCTGATTCAAATAATTCTCAATAAGGCTTTTTATGTGCGTGAAGTTAGACCTAACAAGACCAAAGGTCGATTGTTCCAGTCTGAGAGAGAGATGAAGCTGTACAGGTCGGATGATACCATCTCTTTTTCGCAACGGAACATAGATAACTGGAGGCCATGTTATGACGTTTTACAGCGATGGTTGATCCAGTGTGAAAGAGAGATACAGGTGGATAGCGTCATCTCTTTTTGGCAACGGAACAATGATGGCCCCTGAGGTTGCATTATTACATTTTAATATCGTGTTTGTTCCAGTGTGAGAAAGAGATGGATTTGTTCAGAACGGATAGTTTCATCTCCTTTTCGCAAAAAGAAAATACTAAAATAGCTTTAACACTTCAGAATCGCGCACAAAACGGTGTGAATAATTGATTTAAATTCTAGTCTTTCCAGCTGAATCGCCTAATTTAGACAAGCTTAAAGTGTTTCTGTCGCTTAAAATACTTTGATTTGATAGAGACAGTATGGTACGATTTAAAGCTGAGTTGCGTTTGAGTATTCGGGTTCGTAAGTTTGTGACTTGGTTGATTATAATTTAATTTTTGTTCTTTTTTTCTAGCTGATTTTGTGAGAAAATTATATACAAATAGGATTTTGTTAAGCATCTATGCCAAAGATTATGAGTGAATAAGGACAATGCTTCGCAGATGCGATGAGTTGGACATTTCACGATTTTATATTTTGTCTCTGGAAATATTTATATATATGGATATAGTTCTCAAAAAAATAATATCTCGTGTTTTTTAAAATAGGCACATAATAATTATATAAATTTTTCTTTACTAAAAAAATTAAATAATTGTGTGAATTTCATTTATTAAAAAAAAAATATTATTATTAGAATTATAATTCAAAAAAACATTATAACTTTACTTTATTTTGTTTCTAGCATAAATGCCAAAGTTAAATACGTAAAAACAAAATTTTTATTTATACTTGAAAAAATCAACCAAGTTATAAAACTAGAGAATATCTGCGTAATGTTTCTGTGATTTTATGAATTAAAATTGTTAAGTATGTTATGCAGACGTTAATTTTAATGTCCTGTAAGACTGTTGTGTGCCATCTAAGAGAATATACAACGAAACAATTAATTAATTTAATTATGTGGCTATCAGTTATAACCATGCGGGGTACCACATATTTAGATGACAAATTGGTAACGCAAGTGTGTTTTGTGTACGTACTTTTTCATGTAAAAAAACCCGGTATAACTAAGCAAAAATTTAGTTAACTAAGCTTTAGTGAAATTGGGCTGACAAAAAAATAAGAAACTTTATTTGAACATAAAATAAATGCTCGGCAGGCTTATTACGTATCTTTTGCAAGAACAAAACGATAGCGGTTTTTGCGCAATAATTGCTGCGGTTTTTTTAAATAAGTGCATTTGACAAACAGCGAGCGATTAGCAAACGATTATGTAGAACTTCATACCTACACTGCAGGTAATGGCGACTTTTATGACATAAAACGTTTGATCGCTATCGTTTCGCTCTTGCATAAGATACGTAATAAGCCAGCGGGTGAAAATAGAGAAAACCGCTTTCTAAAAATGAAAACTAGCTAGATCGATTACTAAATACTAAATTTCATGAAAATCGTTGGAGCCGTTTCCGAGATTCAGGTTATATATACATAAATACAAGAATTGCTCGTTTAAAGGTATTAGATAGATAGATTAATTTAAATCACAGATATAACTTTTCAAAGAAGCCTTACGCGCTGGATTTTATGAATTCCCATGCTTCTAGGGTTCCCTGTGCCGTGGGGTTTAGTGATACTGGCCCTGTATATTGATCCGGGTCGTGTATGGTGTGTTAAATAAAATATTTTTTTTCTGGGTATAAACACCCTGTATTGGTTCGTCGTAATGATGCGTACACACAACGGATGACATAGCATGTTGAAGTCAATCTGTTATAGTTGTTCTATCTCACGAAGGCGGGTTACGTGACTTTTATGACGTCGAAATAACAGTCATTTTCCTATGATTCATCCGCCTTCGTGAGATAGAACAACTATACTAACTTGTTATCTAAATATAGGCCCAGTATGGATTACTATTCCCTGAGGTAAAATGGGGGTGATTATGAATCTTCTCATTTTTAAATCTCCACGAAGTGTCAATTACCTATTTTTAAATAAATACGAAAAATAATTCATACAGTATGTGTGTCAGTAATTTGTTCTATATTTCATAGAATAAAGTACAATAAAAATAGTCTAGCCACAATGTGCTATATTTCTATAATAAGGTACTTACTGGTTTTGCCTCCATTTTTTATTAAAAAAAGTAATTTTTAATTATCATGTTATCACACTTTCTGGATCCAAATGTTGAAAATGGCAACACTGAAATTTTCTACCATGCGTTACTATTTTTGTGAACTGGCAACACGTTTTCAGTGTTGCCATGTGTGTCGACATGACATGGCTGTTTTTTTTTATTATTAAACGTTAACGGTTTGTCAGTTTGAGTGTTCGTTTTCTATAATTGTTTGGTTTTGTGTGTTTTAAATCATGATTTAATGTGTTTTTTGTCGTTTGCTCCTGTTGTTACCATTTTTATTACAAACTTTTTATATTGACAGTCTATTTACTTTTACTGATATCTCTTTGCATGTCAAATTTTGCATGTTTTTACTATTATAACGCATGGAATATAACATTATAGTACCTATTCGTAAATATGACACGTCCAGTTTTAGGACGAAAACGGATCTGTTTTATAAAGCGTTGTCTCTGGTTCAGAAACCTGTAAGAACGTCTTTTTCTAAAATTCGATTTGTCATTTTTACTGGTACTGTACCTGCATGACATTATCTATTACTATATGCAGGTATATGACGTTTGTAACATTTCTGTGTCATGATTACTTTGAGTAAAAAAAAGCTTCATTTTCGCATGTGTATTGTGTATGTATTTGTTTTTAACATTTGCTTATATTTATGGAATTTTGACTATATTCCAGGACGCATAGATTTTTTTGCTATTGAGCCCTCTGATGTTATAGACTATAAAATATATATTATCTGTACCGATATTTGATACAGTTGACTCTTAAGAAAATGCTTTTCCATTTTATAAATGAAATTGGTCTTTCATATTTTACAAAAAACATTTGCCCTGTATATTTTTTTATTTCTTATTTTTTGGCTATGCCTAGTTGTCTATGCCTCATTGGAATATTGACAAATTGTATACATTTATATAAAATTTCAGTTAACACCGCCTATTGTTTGTGTACTCACTTTGTGTTGCTTAATAAACTCATTGGAAAGCATGTAATTTTTTTTATTTTCTTTTCCTAAATATGTCAGGTTGGTAGACCTGTATCATAGGGAATCACCTATTAAGGGATGGGAGTGATCAGATCAGCTTGTATGTATGTGAAAGCTACTACATACTTTGAAAAAATACTAAGAATAAGCATAAACATAGTCATTATTATTAGTCTATACGTATTGACGTAGTAGTACCTACACACCCTCTTGTTATCAACCTCTTGGTGGTTGGACCGTGATACAATTTTACTTTTTTGGCCACTTTCCATTTATCCCAAGAAAATGTTCTACTGAATTCTCAAAAGAGTTGCAGAGTTATGGTTGTGGGTATTATCCTCTCTTATGTTATCCGTAACAGTTTCGCTCACAATCTTCAACTAAAAACTACTAATAATCCAATAAAAAAATAATAATCAAATGACAGTTCTGTGAACAGCCAAAAATACAACCGTATTGAGAAACGCTTTCTTTTATTGAAATTGGTTTTAAAAATGAGCAATTTTATTCAGTTATAGGGAGTTTTGTACTTCAAATTATAACTTAGCTATAGTATAATACTTAATTAATTTTTGTGTCAATGTTGAAAGTGAAGATAGCATTGTATAACTGTCTATTCCACTCCCTTACGTTTGTCGCATCGTCCTATCTCGCTTACTCTATGCAATATACTCTATGACAAACTGTTTCTTGCGCAATGGTTGGCAGAGCCAATTTCAGAGACACAAAGATCCGTTGTGACTATTATACTCGAACATTCGTTCTTTTTAATAACCTTTACATCGACTTCTGTGACCTATTGGTGGATGTTTTTAACAGGTAACAAAATAATTATGTGGTTAATAATATCATGTATTACCAGTTTTTGAACTTCAAATACTGGCCAAATAGCGTATTTGGCACATATTTACACAATATTCTTCTAAAAAATTTCAGACTTCACCTCTACCCGTCCAACAAGAGCTGAACAGCAAATTCATGACGAAAATGGAAGATCTATTGTACGTCGAAGACGAGGAAGAAGACCTGAAGTGAAAGTATTAGTACTTATCTAATGTAAATGTTGTACATAGATAGGTTAGCGGTGTTGAACTCTATCGTTAATGTTTTAAGTTTGAGAATCGTGTGCAGGAAAATATGAATGTAAGTCGTTCTGGTTCTTTTGCACACTGTTTTTTGTGATGTTTGCATAGGTGCATTTTTAAAGTTGCTAAAATGGTGACGAGTAGGTTAGTCTCGAATTTTTTAAGGTAATTCTACACGGTTTTATTAAATTGATTTATTTTGGTTTGAAGGTGTTAAAATGTAAGGTACGGCTAAAATTTAAATATTTACTTTAATAATAAACTTGGTTGCTGCATATAAAGTTGATGGCAAAAGAGAACCGTATATTTCGGGAGTTAATATTTTCAATAATATTGTAACAATAACCTATTGAACTATGAAATAAATATTGTTTTCATGAAGTACCATCATTATTTATTATTATTAAAAATAATATCAGGATTTTTGCACCGTTTCCATAAAATTTATTTACGGGTACCGCACTGTGACGCGTTTAAGCAATTATTTGCCAGTGTGAGAGAGAGATGGAGTAATACAGGAAGTATAGCACTCTCTTTTTCACAACGCAATCATGACGACATTGACACGTCACAGTCCGGAACCAGTTTTCGTTAATAAAAGTTGATAATTTGATTGAGTATAATGTTATTTACACCCTTGCCAATCAGCTAAATAATAATTTTAAAGAACAAATACTTATTTTAATATTTTATGATATATCACAATTAACTATTATTTTTACCAATTATATCACAATTTACTATTAATCTTAATTTGCCATACAATACTATTAGATTATATTCTTGTTTTATTAGAAATATGTTATTAATGTATGACTGTTTGGTGATAGGAGCTTTTTATTTAGGTCGCAGTTTCAAGCAATTAATATTTTACATTGTGTTTTATGGGGTATTTGACTGGTAACAGTGGAAAAAAAAAGTTTAACTGTCTGAAGTTATAATCATTTTAAGATCTGTGCTAAACAGAGACAACACTATACTGTAATTTTTAATTTGGTGGACCAAACTGACAGCTGCCAATGACCTTATTTTTTTTAAATGTTGCAAGCGCGGAGCAAAGTGTTGTAGGTAAGGCTCAATCATAACTGATTCATCGAATCGATGTGACATGACTCCTTAATTTATTTTTACTAATTTGTGTAAATAAATGTTTTATGAATATAAACGTAATATATTTAAATATAACAGTTTTCATACACATAGTACATGAACTTTTATTGTGTTAAATATGAAATCAACAATAAAATAAATGCGATCGATAAAATGAAGTCTGACATAAATGAGTAGAAACTAAATAAGGGCCGCTAGTTTCAAAACAAATTTATTTTTTTGCCGTGAAGTAGTTTCATTTTCGATCTACTTCGATTTTCGATTAACTTTCGACCACTCAGGATAGTTAGGGTACGACACTATTTTTATGGGACGATAAAGTGACAACCCCCCAAATGTCAGTTTAGTCCACGAAATTAAAAATCACATTAAGTATCATCTGTCATCACAAAACAGAAACGCCATATTGATTTTACTTCATTGACAAATGACGTTTTGCGTGACAAGGATAGAAGAAAATCTTGAAATGCATTTAACTTCTCCATTTGCCCATTCACTATTTATTTTTCACAAATCTTATTTTTTAGAATATTGTGTTCATTCGTTTAAATTTTTTATAGTGGTCAAATACCTCTTTGCTATACCTACTAGTTCCTCAGGGTTGGCCTTAACTTGTGTTTTATTAAATAGTGAGTCTAGGCTCAGTTTTTTTTATTCGTGGCTCAACCAATGGTTAAATATGGTAACACTTAGTTTCAAATATCAGTAAGAAGTTGGAGAATTAATATACGGATCAAAAAACTGGGCCTAATTCAAACAAATATTAAACGACGACGAATCTTTTTATTTAAATAATTATTTATAAAATTATTTTTGATATTTTCAAAATTATTTTTCGTTGTGTCGTCAGTATTAAGTTTTCTGTTATAATTTTTTTTAGTATCCATTTTATATTTGATTAGTGAATTAAAAACATATTGTATGGATTTATAAAAAAAAATTTGGTCAATCCACCACCCTGTGATACTAAATACTTTTATATTAGCTTTTATTTTTGAAATGTAACCTTAATTTGCAGTTTAGTCAAGGTACTCGTATTTACTTTATTATTATTATTTCACTTGTTGCATTTTGTAGCACTATAATAGACATTTTTTTTAAGTTCTTTTGCAAAAGAGCAATAATATTCAGCCTTATTAATAGAAACTTTTTAACCATATGATTAGTTTAAACACTGAATAACAGATTCTTAATTTAAATTTCTATGTGGAATTTGAATTTAGAAGCTGCTAATCATCAGTATTTTTTAATTATACGCTTCAAAAGTTTTTATAAATTAAGGCCATAATTGTTATTATTTGCGTTTAACCGTAAGATGCTGAAAACAAATTGGGAGGATATTGATCCCGCTAAAAAGTTGTAAAAAGTCTGCGATGACTTTTTACAACTTTTTATGAAAATGATTAGAAACTGCAAATTCAATTTTAGTTTAAATTGGTAACGAAGTAGTGTAGGCGTTATGGTACAGTTGACTTTAAAGCTACTGGCAATTTCAGAGTGTAAAAAATGCTAAATTACCGATTTTTAATCATGTTTGAGAGTTGAGCCTTTAGTGAAAGTTATATTGCCTAATGAAAATTTGCACCTTCTGAAATATTGTAAAATATATTAAAAGTACCCCCGAAATATATTTAATAGAGCCTTATACAGGTTGAGTTTTTCAAGTGGGGTGTGGATGGCCAAATCCGAAACTATGAGGAATACCGAAAAACACTCAAAGGAGAAGTCACGAAGCCAATTTTAATGAAAACTAAAACTGCATCATTGGATTTTTGAAAAATCAATATTCCTAGCCAGGAATCGAACCCGTTGATTTTGAAAAAAAAAAAACACTTTCTGTATTATAACACCATCCGATAGTGTCGCTAATAAGGATAAACTTCTGGGAAGTAATGCCATACGGCAAACTTGAGAAAGACCAAATTTTTAACGAAATCCTTTTTTTTTTGTAGGATATCTACGTAGACTCGTATCATGCAATTGATGACTTAAAAAAATCTTTGTCGAATATTATAAACGGTATCAAAATGATTGTAGTGTTGTGTAGTACAATGCTTGAGTTGTCTAATCCGGCTATTTATGGAAAAATTATGGCCAATTCATTACATGAACGGACGTGTGTTACGCGAGACGCATGCGCTCGACTAGCGCAGTCCAAGTTTTAAGGACAAGGCGTCTGACCGCTGGAATTATTTTTATTTATATAAGTATACATCGAGATGCGGGGTTTAATAGGGAGATACTTAACGTAGAAAAAACCGGCCAAGTGCGAGTCGGACTCGCGCACCGAGGGTTCCGTACAAACCTCAGCTTAAAGGTATTATAGACCTAGAGACCTAGAGTATTTGATATGAATTTCAACGTAATACCTCTACGCCTTCATGAGAAAAGGGGTATAGTAAGTTTAATATTTTTATTATATGATGTAGCTAAAAATTTACGGTATTCGCAATTTCAAGATTCTGAGTTCACGGGTCCCGGGTTTTGATTACCTTGCGAGTGTCGAAAATTTGCGGCATAAACGGCTGTATCTTTTGATTGCGTTGACTTAGAAGTTTGATTATTTCACAGCTTTAAGAGACAGTAGACCTGAGTATTTGATATAAATTTCAGCTTGATACTTCCACGCGATCCTGAGTAAAAGGGTCTTGACAGACAGACGGAAGGACGGACAACAAAGTGATCCTATAAGGGTTCCGTTTTTTCCTTTCGAGGTACGGAACCCTAAAAAATTGTATTTTGTTAAAAATTAACCAAATGGCTCATACATAAGTTTTCCGTATGTTATTATTGCCCAGAAGTTTATCCTTATTAGCGACACTATCGGATGGTGTTATAATACAGGCTGTGTTTGTTTTATCCATAGTCAACGGGTTCTATTGCTGGCTGCGAATATTGTTCTTTTTCAAATCCAATGATGCAATTTTGTTTTCATCAAAATCGCTCTGGTGACTTTTTTGAGTGTTTTTCGCTATTTCTCATAGTTTCGGATTTGGCCATCCATGCGCACTTGAAAAACTCACCCTGTATACAGTACGACCGATGAGTCGTGACCCATCTGAACATAGGCTTTGCGAACTTTCGCGCATGTACACTCGTGAAGAAAACAGCCATTTGGTTCGTAAAGTATGTTCTGCGCAATTGTTGGTGCTAACTTCAGACGGGCCAGTACTCATTTGTCGTACTGTATTAGTTATAGGGTTAATATTATTTTTAATAATTTGGCTATAGAACATTGACTAATTATCGATCGAAAGCGAATTAAAGTGGGTATTCTGAGTTGAACTTGACTTTAAAAAAAAAAAACTTGAACATAATACATTTCAATAATGTTATAAATAAATATTATTATTAAGGTACAGAAGCGTTTAATTATTATGTTTTCTGTAGGTACAGTTAGCAACAAAAGTAAGTTTACCATGTTATTTTTACACCACTTCTTTGTGTTGACAAAGTGATGTGATTCACTACTTTTGAGAATCTTATAGTTGGTGTTTTTTTGTCGTATTCATAATTCAGTTATACTTATAAAACTGAAGATTCATCTGAGTTTCGTTGCTAACTGTACAATTAAATGGCTAAGAAGGTCGCAGATTGCTTGATTGCTGATAGTTAAGTGCCTAATTTGCAAAGAAATGGGTGGCTAAGTGTTCTGTTTTGAAATATGTAACTGTATTTTAAGCTTTAACGGGGTCAAATTAGAAAGGCTTGCGAAATCCGCATTTATGGTATCTATAATTATCTAGTCAGAGAAAGAAAGAAAGAAAAATATTGTGATGGTTGAGACAAAAAAAATACTATTTTTCTACACTCGTTGACTCCTTAGGCTCACTTGCACGACAAACTTAACTAACACGGGGTTAATGAAAAACTGTCAATTGGCACAGCGGGGCTCCGTCGACATTGTTGCTTAAGACGACGACTAACGCCAACGACCTTGAGGGAACAAAACGCGCACTCGTTCCACACCCCCGCGCCCCAAAATTTTGTAGTTTTTTGTACTTTTCTTATTATTCTATGACTTTAAAAAAAAACCTCAGAACAACATGTAGATGATTAAATTGTCTTTGAGATGGTGTAGTTTTCATTAAAATACGCCCAGCGGTTTTGGTGGGATTTTCGTGATTTTCCGTTTTAGACATAACTTTACAAATTAATTACACTATGTTATACGAATAAAACTCAAAATTTTCTTCAATAAATTATTAAGAAAATAGTCTAATATAACATATATTTTTTCCAAAAAATTATTCTATTTTTATTTCTAAAATTATTCTATTTTTATTTCTAAAATTATTCTATTTTTATTTCTAAAATTATTTTATTTTTATTTCTAAAATTATTCTATTTTTATTTCTAAAATTATTCTATTTTTATTTCTAAAATTATTCTATTTTTATTTCTAACATTATTCTATTTATTGATTCTCATTTTAAAATCAGCTACTCAGGGGCATCTGCGCCTTAAATAGTAATCGTATTTACCTATTCCATATTAAAATCGAAAAACAACATTAAAATAACAATTAAAATAACAATTAAAAAAAACATATTTTTATTACCCGGCCCAATAAGTTATAGGCATTATTCAGAATGCCCGGTCAATTTAATTATTTCAATAGTTTTTAGCATGTTGCCTACTCATATAGGGCATTCTTCAAATTGTCTGGGCATTATGAATAGTGCCGTATTAATCACTTGGTCAATAAAATAATTAAAATCCCATCACATTTGCAGAGATTCGCTCTCAAGTTTAATTTGACTATGTATTTTTACTCGGTTGTTGATATGTAAATATTGTTATTTAGATTATTATATCAGCAATAATGTAGTAGAATTTTAATACCCGTAGCTTTTTTATAATCAGGGAAATTATTCTTTAGTAGTGTGTTATTGATAAAAGTAACTGTCCTCGTAATTTTTTATGTACAATGTATTTTTTAGTTAAGGTCGCCCTAGACGGCGGCATGAACTATTTTGTGGCCGGGATTAAAATGCATGCTATCTCATCTGACAACACGTACGAAAGGGATAGAACGAATATGAGCAGTAAGAAGCTAGTGCGCGTACGAATACACACTCATGGTATAAACATAATAAATGGATGATGATTTAGAACGAAAAGTAGCGCGCGAAATTTTATAAACAGACCTTTGGGAGTATGAGTATCATGAAAAAACTACTAAATGTATTTGTTTAAAATAAATTTATTTGCATTTTTTTACTGCTAATCTATCCCTGTATGGCTTAGATAAAGTACCTATAGATTAGGCACTGGCGTGGCCGCACATGAGACAGCAATAGTTAGTTCTGGTGTTACAACAAGAACAAGAACACTACAACCCACCATCGCACTGACACTTATTATCTATAAATAACCCAAATTCCTTGTCTCAATTGACACATAATACCACGAAATCATAGAAAATCAAACAAAACCGAGTTTATTTGTCAAACCGGCCATTGTATTAGAGTTTGACAAACAACAGAAACCGGCCACGGTGACAAAGACAAAAAATAATCTTTTGTCCTTATTATGTACATGGAGCTGCCAATTAGCCATCTCGCTCTATCAATCAAGGTCATTATAAGGCTTAATCTATAGGTACTTTATCTAAGCTGTATGGTGACTGTTTTGCAATTTTCCTTCTTTTTATGGTATTTATATCTGCCCAAAGATGCGTTGAAATTAGTGTTTGAAATATGAAACTTTCGACGCTCATAACTTTCAAATTCAGGTTTTTTAATTTTTTTGTTGCCATAAAGGGCTAGATAATGATGAGAAAAATTTATATAATTTTTTATTTCGAGCGTACATCGAAAAACAGTGGAGTAATCGCCAGACTACGTTTGTATGGAAGAATTACTGACTAGGGAAACCTAAGGAATTGATTTATTGACCTAAACTCTTTCTTTTGGACAACCAAGGCACTTTTTTGTCACTGGATCAACTTGCGACCCATGGATGCCCCTCAAGTTAAAGGGGAAATCTAGATTAGACCTGTCTTACTGTATGGATCAGAATGTTGGGCTGTGAAAAAGATTGATGAAAAGAGATTGCAGAGCAGAGATGAGAATGTTGAGATTGATGTGCGGCGTGACGAGATTGGATAAAGTGAGAAATCAGTATATTAGAGACATTTTGAAAGTGGCGCCATCGCCAGTGAAAAGTTCAAAGGAAACCGTTTCTCCTGGTATGGTCATGTGATGAGGAGGGATGAAGCGCATGTTACTAAAAGAGTTATGAAGATAAATGTGGATGGATGGAGAGGGAGAGGAAGGCCAAATAAAAGATGGATGGATTGTGTGAGGAGTTCAATATGAAAGAAAAGGGAGTCAGTGATAGCGTGACGGGACAGGACGGTATGGAAGAAGAAAACGTGTTGGGCTGCCCCCAAGTAGGTAACATGGGATAAGTGCAGGAAGATGATAATGAATAGCTGTCAAATCAGACTTCTTAGATTGCCACGACTATAGTCGTTTTTCTTTACCAATAGCCATGAACTATTTTCCCTGATTGTATTTTTGTACCATAGAATAATAAAGTGAATTGTGTAACTGTATGTGTAGGTTATCGTGACATATCTGGATTTGCACTAGTCGAAATGTTAGTAGTCCGGTGTGTACAGTACCTTATGTTGAATTGTGAGATGTAATAAAGTTTTACATTTTTATATTGCTCTTTTATTTTCATGCCTATTTGTTCATCCCCATCCTTTTCAGGAGCCTTCACGAGTAAAGTTAGGTAGGTACTTCTAATAATGTGTCTAATATTGTCATGTTAGATACACCCTTTGCTTCTAGCCAAGCTTTTAAACAATCTTGATGATCGGCTAATGTTTTCGCCGAAGCGTCTGACACGCTAATATAATTTAAGGTCACGCTTGTAGTCCCCAAAGGTTTTGGCAGAGATGTGGATAGCATGCTGATGATGTCTGCTCTGTAGTAGGTACAACTAACATCATAGAAACATAAAAAAAAAACAGGAGAAGTGGCAAGGGGGCGTGTCGGTGTCTGCGCGACGTAGTCGGGCCATTCCGCGAAATATTGAACATACGGAAAAGTAGATGTCACTAAAATATATAAACAATTTACAAGACCATCTTAGTATCTATTGAATGCATTTTTTTTTAATTCACTGTTTAGGTCATTAGCTTTAAGAATAAATGTAAAACGGTTACAATTGTTGCTAATTTAACTGATAAAAAAATGAAAATAAGGAACAAAAAAGGTAATTTTAGCGTGTCACACCTCCAATCGCCAGCTTTAACTAACCAAAATTCATGGTTTTTTAAGACACACTTCAGCAGTTTTTGTGCGCTTTACAAGAATACCTACTGCTTTTTTTAAATTAAAACATTATTTTTTTAAACAAACCTTATTGTATTACAATAAAAATCTTGAAATAAATGATAATCAAATTAGCACCAAGGTGGACATTCCACTTTAGTCACTACTGTTAATTTGCTTTGAATAATACAAAAACTACTAAAAGAAGTTATTTTATTATCATGATAGCATTATTACGGTAGATCAGCCATTTCTTTTTAACCATCGGGCAGTTTTATTGCGGTGATCGGTGAATAAAGGTGCCATCGACGTCACGTCGCAGTTAAGAAGTCCACTATAGTCACAGTTATAACGTGATACCGGTAAGTTCTTAAAACATTATTTCATTTGCGAATTATACTACATGTTTCTACGTATGTAATGAATTAATGATTCCATCTAAAAAATCAAAGAATATTAAGTGTTTTCGTCATTATTGTTAGTAAAGCGGAGTTCGTCACGTCCGTTTATTGGAACAATTTTTGTGACGAAATGGACATATAAGGCTAAGTTTCTATGGTGTACTTTTAACCGACTGCAACTAAAATGGAGTTACGTGTTTTTGTTAAAATACAAGCAAATCATAACTTGAAAACCGGCTGCATTTTATTATTTAAATACTTGACTGGATGAATTTTGCTGAGTCAACGACATTTTGAATGACCCTTTAATTCCACATCATCTTCTTTCTATTTATTTAGTTCACATAAGCAGTCAGGTTTTCTGTGTTTTTTTTTTTATTTATTCGTACTACATAATTGTTTAAGTATTATTTTTCGCTTTCAGATTAACTACGCCTACTTATTAATATTTCATTGACAATGGGATTATTGGTGGATATTGACAAAGTTTTATCTATTACTGATCTCTTAAAATGCTACGATGGTGGACTTCAATGGCCTTGGGAAAAAAACCCATTTCATTTTGACAAAAAAATGTTTTGTATGCAATAAAACAGTTGCTGCTGCAGATTCAAGATTGATGCATTTCTCTTAGACGAAAGTGTTTTGCCAGTGATGAAATATGGCTCTGAGACGTCGTCGCTTACAATGGGCCACATCAGAAAGCTTAAAGTCACCCAAAGGGCAATGGAGAGGGGTATGCTCGGCGTTTCCTTGCGTGATCGAATCAGAAATGTAGAGATCAGCAAGAGAACCAGGGTTACCGACGTAACCCGAAGAAATGGGCGCCAGTTTGGGCTGATAGGGCCACCATAGGGGCGGTGCGACGTAAGTTGCTTCAGAGTCAGCGTTTGGCTTTGATATTCTTATGCAAAGCGTACAGGACGGTTAGTACTGAGGCCTTACCGGTACTTGCTGGCGTACTTCCGGTCGACCTTGAAGTGCAGCGACGTGCTGCAATGTACTATTCCGCACGAGAGACCACGGACGCGAACTTTTTAACGCGGAGTGACCGTGAGAAAATCTCTAGATTATTTAAACCACCTATTGACGTCTGGGAGGAACTTTTATCCGAATGGCAATGTAGGTGGGATAATTCTATCAAGGGCCGACATCTCCACCAATTCTTTCCATCCGTTCGCGTGCGGCTGGCCAGGACGTGGCTGGAGGTGGATCACTGTGTTGCCCAATTTCTCACAGGGCATGGTAACTTTAAAAGTAAATTGTTTTCCTTCAAGCTCGTTGCCTCGCCTTTATGTCAGTGTTCTACATCTGACTGCGAATATGTACAATCTGCACATCATATCTTATGGGAGTGTATTCTTTGGCAGAATGAACGTAATATTATGTTGAATAATGTAGAGGCTACCTCAGGAGTTGTTTACTATACGGACCTTGTGGAAACTAGAACAAATTTCCGTGCGTTCAAGCGTTTTTGCCATACCTATTATTGGAATCAAACATAGCAGCTCACAATGTTAGGACCCATTAATTATTAATTCTTATTTTTATCCGTGGTGCTAGGCAACTGGGCTTATCCCAGTTGTAAACGACCCTTTGTGCCTAGTGGCCTTGTTTGTTCTGTCTCCTGCTTGATATGGAGGGAAGTGGAAATTTATGTTTTTTCCTACTCCTCCGTTATTCTTTTCTGATTAATTTCGTTGCGGGATCCAAGACAGTTAAATTCATTCTCCGGGACTTCGTCGAGCTTCATTGCCTCGGCGCTTTTCTGGTGGTCGCCACTGTTGATTCTGGCTTTCAGGAGTTGCAGTGGTTTGGGAATAGTGCGGTGGGTTTGTCCCAAAAAAAAAAAAAAACCCGAAGAAATGCCAAACTTAAGTGGCAGTGGGCAGGGCACATTGCTCGCAGAATGGATGGCCGATGGGGCAGAAAGGTTCTGGAGTGGCGACCGCGAATCGGAAGACGTTGCGTTGGAAGGCCTTCCACCAGGTGGACCGATGACCTGATGAAGGTTGCGGGGATCTGCTGGTTGCGGGACGCACGGGACCGGTCAATGTGGCGACACTTGGGGGAGGCCTATGTCCAGCGGTGGACGTCTTTCGGCTGATATGATGATAATTTATTTAACAAAAAATTAGTGAATATAACAGAAAATAATAGGTGTATTATGTATGAACAATTTCATATAGCAAAATTTTATTGTAAAAGTCAAATTACTTAATTTTACAATCAAATTTTGCCAACCAATTTCTTGTGAATAAACTTGTTTTTGATTTATTAAATATTTTTTGTATATATTAAAAGTTTATTAGGAACACCGCCTTTGTTTCCATTTAGTCACGATAACATGTCCCACTAAGTCACTGTCACAAATTTTTACACCAAGTCACAGATAATATAATACTAGCATACAGATACCTCATCCCATACAAAGAAACCGTGCCGACGTAACTAGCGTTTTTCGACTGCTTATTCTGGCAATTTTTTGTACATCGAACGCATTCGGTTCTGTTTTTACAGTGATAGATAGATGGTGTTAGCAGCGACGTTAACAGCGAAGTAAAAGGGTTTACTAGGTTCGTGAATGTTTTTTTCTTTAAATACAGTGAAGGTTTGTTTTCTAGTATTTATTTGCACGTTTTTACAGTTTTTTTTGCACCAAAATGTGTTAAAATGCAAACTTTAACAATCGAGTGGAATGCCTCAGAAATTAAAAAATGCGCAATCTATTGGCATCAATTTTAAATGATCCGTCTAATAATCTTTGAAATGTGAATTAAGAGCCCAATATTCCATAATTTTGTACTTAGGAGAGTTGATTAAACAAGAACATACAATTTTTGTGTTCAATTCCAGAAAATGTTAATTTTACGCACATTCAATAACAGATAGGTGGATACCGAGGTGCATATCGCGCCATCTAGTGCGATTTATTTGAACCAAATTTTCTTTCTTAGCAATGAGACCCCGTGACCAAGTTATCGTCTGTAAAACGGAATTTACTACTAGTAAAGGTATAATTTGGGATGAAATATAGTAGAATGCGTTACACATTTTCATTTAAAATAGTTTGGATTAATTTTGAAGGTGATAATTAACTAAAAAGTTAAAAATATAAGTCAGGCTGACGTAAAACGTGACGAAAATATTTTAATACCTGATTTAAACCTAGAAATATATTGCAGATACGGCTAATGAAATTGATTTCATTATTGTATATATTTATTTTAACTAAAAATTGTTAAAAGTGTGTAATAGATAGATCACATTGCTGATAAAATATTACATTAGTGACCGTTACTAAATGGACAGTTCTCATCGTGGATCTTCTATGAAACTCCGATTTTTTTAAAGCTATATATATTTAGTTATATTACTATATACTTTTCTTAAATCCTGCTAAATGCCGCATCAAATCATCAAGAAATATATTTTTTTAAATTTTTTATTGTCCATTTTGTCCCACTTAGTAACGGTACAATATTTCGCGGAATGGCCCAGCTTGTATTTACTATGCTATGCACCGTACAACTTACTCAATACTCACTCGTCGCAAGGAGCAGCGGCCGTACTACGCGATGCATACACTAAATATTTTGTGATTTTTAAATTGCTTGTCCAGTCACTTAACGACAAAATTAGGTAGTGGTTAAGTAGCAATTTATTTATTGCAACAATAGTGTGATATTTAAAAACAAAAATCAATGACATGCTGCTCACTGTGAGTGTCTGATGAAATAAGGTTGACACAGACTTTCGGTCATACCGATTAGGGATGTTACGGAGATTCGGTTCCGATTCCGAAAAGTCGAATATGCCAGCTGTTTTTAAACGTCCCATTTCGATTTCGGTTCCGAAACTTTTAAATCGATGATTATCGGAGGTCGATGCACAGCGAAGGCGCGCAGCGGCGGCACGCGATGCAGACAACGGATACGTTTTAGTGGTGCTAGCCTAATCTATGACTCGTTGAGAAATAAACGAAAAGGAGGTAAAGATGCGAAGTTTTTATTCATTTAATATTGGTATAACTTGCTTCTTTTGGAGTCACTGGTTTGATATAATTAACTACTACACACATTTAATTTAATTTAAATAATCTACCTACGATTACGATTTCATAAAATCTGTTTAATGTTTTTCAACGCCTGGTTAAGTGTATTGTGTTTGAGCTTAAATTAAACAGGCTGATTAACAATGTATGTATCATTTTATTTAGATAATCTAAATTAAAGCTATTAACTAAGCTTTCTCTTAACATATTTTTCTTCAGTCGCCACCTCCGATTCCAATTTCGGTGCCGGTTCCGAATCCGACAAACCAAATTTAAAACCTCCGATTCCGACTTCGGTTTCGATATCATCACTTCCGTAATATCCCTAGTACCTACAGATCAGGGATGTTACGGAGGTAGTTTTTAAATTTGCTTTATCGGAGTCGGAATCGGAGTCGGAGGCAGGATCAGAAGTGGTGGCATGAGAGAGAATTTTAATTTAAGGACAAATTAAACATTATTTCGCCAATTTTTTTTCATTTCAATCTATACTAATATTATAAAGCTGAAGAGTTTGTTTGTTTGTTTGTTTGTTTGAACGCGCTAATCTCAGGAACTACTGGTTGCAATTGAATTTTTTTTTTGTGTTGTATAGTCCATTTATCGAGGAAGGTTATAGGCTATATAACATCACGCTACGACTAAAAGGAGCGGAGCATAAATGAAAAATGTTGCAAAAACGGGCAAAATTATTCCTTTTTGAGAGCTTCCGTTGCGTGCGCTGCGTAAGCGGTTAAAGTTACGCAACATTAATGTATGTAGGGTAGGTAGGTAGCCAGTTGACGGGAGCGAAGCCGCGTGGGACAGCTAGTTATAAAATAAAAAACAAACAATGAAAAGAAATTGGCATATTACCAAATAAACAAGAAATTAAAATAAATGAATTTAAACCCAAATAGCATATTACATTATATTAAATGAACAAAAGCTTTAAAACAAATTAAATCAAATGAATTGACTCCAAAAGTAGTGTAAGTATACACTTTACGAACAAAAGCTTTGAAGCTTTGTCTCCCTCTAATCCTGTTCATAACAGTCGACACAGGCCACCGCCGCCGCTATGTTAAGCTTCGACCTCCGATTAAAATTTTCGATTTAAAAGTGTCGGAGCCGAACCAAAAGTGTAATAATAATCGGAAGTTCCGACTTAACGGAACCGGAGTCGAAGCTCCGTAACATCCCTGGTACAGATATCTGTACAGACAGACTTGTAAAAATTACAATAAACAGTCACCTCTACAATACGTTTGCGCAGTATTGTCTAACCCCATTACTAGCTTAATTACATGTTGCGTGGACTTTATTAATACATTTCGTAATTAATTGTTTGGCTCCAACAAATACGCAGACGTAGACGCAGACTTTCGACTTTTCTGATACACCGACATTTGTCAATAGGTAGGTACCTACTAGATAACAGCTATACTTCATTTAAGATAGCTTGATCTCTGCGACATATGTCAAACTGACGTAAACGTTATTTTAGCCTGTCAAGCGCTATTGTTACTGTCAGAGAGTTTGTATTAGAATAGAGGTAACATATTTAAGACGCAATTTCAATATCGGTATTCTCTTTCGCACTAACAGATAACGTCATAAGCAAAAAGAGATAGATATACTTTTGTCTATGCCATCTTTTGTGCCAGTGTGACCGAAGATGCTATAGATACTTATCTATAGACATATATCAGAACTAGATCTGTGCCACTGTCATATCGATATTATCGAGTTTAGTTTAGGAAGATTTCATAAGGAGATGTATCATTTTCGGCCATGAGATGTACATTTATCAAAAAAGTGGAAAAAATCCCACGAATTTAGGAAAAATATTCTTTCATGAATTTAAGCCTGATTTCTTGCGTACAAAAACTAACAGTTTTTCAATTATTGCCTTAATCTATTCAACATGGCGTCTCTCATAGTTGTCATTTCGATTTCGTTCTGAAATCATGTCACATCAAAGCATAAATAAAGTAGATGGTAGATATGAAAGGTAAGTGTTCATGTACTAGTAAAAATTACTATTATTCTCATAAACATCTTTTACGACTAATATAAAAGTAAGTGTGACGATTTCATCGTTAAAAATAAGTATGTTTATTTTACTCCTCTGAAGTGTATTTCTGAACGAATAATTCAAAAAGACATTTTGTTTGACTACTGAGTGTCACATCACTTTCTAGGTTACCTAAACGTCAAAACTAAAACCTCTCATGGCTGTCAAATAGCTGTCACGATAAACGTCAAACATTATTATTTTTTATTATTGTACCTAAAAAACATTGGATATTGTGGAAAAAATGTTACTTTATTATATTCTGGGGTTAGTTTCCCAGGTTTCCTTAAAGGTACAGGTTATGGCCGGAGTCCCATACAAAAATGAAACATCTCCTTTGGTCAAATATCTGTAAGAATCGTCCTTGACTGCGGCTAATTATTCTACGTTTTTTTAGGGATTCTTTATAATTATTTCAAAAGTGAATGTGTACTCGTACAAAGAGTGAACTTATCAATCATTGTAAGAGTATAATTGTACTCTTTCGTAATTTTTCTGCGCATTATACGCGTTGTATAATAATGTTTATTCATACCTTGTGTAAAAACGAGGTACATCATCAAAGTGACAGTTTTTGGTGCACTCGTACGACTGTATCTGTATGTACAAACAGGTACTCATCAATATACTGATATATAGTATGCTAGTTCTTGTGCAAGACTGAAAATAAAGTTCAAAGACGAGTATGTATAAGTTTAAAAGTAACAAAATAAATAATAACAAAATGGTTTAAATATAATAATTTAATTTTAAAAAGTTCTACACACGGTGTCTACATATCTTTTTTTGCAACTCTCCTCTCGCAGGTATGCTGGAAGAGATTTCGTTAGAAAGAAGCATACCTTTGTACCTATTTTCTGTTCCTTCTTCTTGTCTATTTATTATGTGTGTGTACATTAATGGTTAAATAAATAAAATGTGAAAATAAACATGATTCATCAACCTGTATCCATCTCGAGGGATAGCAATAGCATGTTTCAATAAAATGCAGTGAACACAAGCGAGAATATGGTATAGGTTTCCAGTTAGCTCGTTTTATATTCTTGATCCTCTTATTTCTTAAATAAGTACTCTTAGGAACCTGTGCACAATCAATATTAGATTAATAATAACAAATAAACTTTAAGAAATACATTAAAGTAAGTAAAATAAAAATACAGTATCGATAAATCTTTCTTGTGACTTTTGTCACATCTCTAACATCAGAACGTAAGTACGTAAACTGTCATAGCTCTATCAGCGAACGCATAAAAGTTAATTATTTCACTAAATAGAAAGGTTTAAATGATACTACACGTCCTCGACGTATTTAGAACTAAGATTCCTTTATTCCGGACAACCTATGAAATGTATTCCCTGCACAATAATTTCAGTATGCTAGTCGATAACTCACCTGTGGAAAGATATCCTTTGATTATGTCCTGTTAATACACTCATTCTACTCTTGCAACCGATAGCCACACATGACATGGTTCATGTAGATAATGAAACAACAAAATTCTTTCTGATATAAACGAAACAAAGCGTAAAAACAGAGAAAATCTTTAATTAGAGCTGCTAACCGATGGGTTACAATAGTGACTAAAAAGTTATCTCTTTGACGTTCGGGATGGTAGCGTTTGTCTATGTTTGTCTCTTTTTTTTTCATAGAGTTTTTCTATAAGCAAGAACGAAAGAATTGACAGTTTCTGTTTCGTCGTAAATATGTTCCCTCTATTCTAATACAAACTCTCTGGTTACCAGAGAGTTTGTAATTACTAGAGATAACATATTTACGACGAAAAAGAAACTGTAATTTCGAGGTCGTATAGTATCATTTAAACCATTCTATTTAGTGAAATAATTAACTTTTATGCGTTCGCTAATAGAGCTATGACAGTTTACGTACTTACGTTCTGATGTTAGAGATGTGACAAAAGTCACAAGAAAGATTTATCGATACTGAATTTTTATTTTACTTACTTTCATTTATTTCTTAAAGTGTATTTGCTATTTGTTATTATTAATCTAATATTGATTGTGCACAGGTTTCCTAAGAGTACTTATTTAAGAAATAAGTGGATCAAGAATATAAAACATGCTAACTGGACACCTTCACCATATTCTCGCTTGTGTTCACTGCATTTTATTGAATCGCTATCGCTATCCCTATTCCCATGTTTATTTTCGCATTTTAATTTTTCAAATAAAATAATTATATTTCAACCATTTTATTATTATTTATTTTGTTACTTTTATACTTATACATACTCGTCTGTAAACTTTATTTTCAGTCTTGCACAAGAACTAGCCTATTATATATCAGTATATTGATCAGTACCTGTTTGTACATATAGTCGTACGAGTGTACCAAAAACTGTCACTTTGATCTCATGATGTACCTCGTTTTTGCACAAGGTATGAATAAACATTATTATATAAAAGTGAATGTGTACTTGTACAAAGAGTGACTGATAAGTTCACTCCTAATACGAGTACACATTCACTTTTTAAATAATTATAAAGATTCCCTAAAAAAACGTAGAAAAATTAGCCGCAGTCAGGGACGATTCTTACAGATATTTGACCATGTTTGTAGAAAATCCTCCTAAACTAAACTCGATAATATCGATATGACAGTGGCATAGATCTAGTTCTGATATATGTCTATAGATAAGTATCTATAGCATCCTCGGTCACACTGGCAGAAAAGATGGCATAGACAAAAGTATATCTATCTCTTTTTGCTTATGACGTTATCTGTTAGTGCGAAAGTGAATACCGATGTTGAAATTGCGTCTTAAATATGTTACCTCTAGGTTACTATACAAACTCTCTGCTGGTTACTGTATTGATACTGACAGCTGTCGCAGAGATCAAGCTATCATCGAGTAGGTGTAGGTACTGTGTTGCCCGGATAAAATTTGATGAAATTCTGTTCAAAGTAGATTTATGTAGTGTGGATTTACTTGTACATATGTGTTGTAACTACTATGGACAGAAAGTTTAAAATAAACTTTAATTACTTTTCATATTATGGAATATTAAGTACGTCAAACATTTATAAAAAAACATCCATGAACATTAAACAGCTTTAACAAATTATTATAAAAACTGAAATGATGATGATAATACAAGGGAACATTGTAGGTACCGGTTCTGTTAAAAGCCATAAATGGCACAAGGGTAGACCACGACTCCGGTAACATGGGCTATGTTACCCAAGTGTGGTCTACCCATGTGTAAAGTTTTATAAAGATTCGTTTAACCGATAAGGCGAGAAAAGATAACAGACAGACAGAGTTACTTTCTCATTTATAACTATTACTAGTATTAAAGCATGGATATTATGTAGTATTTATTATCTTATTCTATTTATAAAGCTGTTTAATGTCCATCATAGAAGTTAAGGGAAAAGTATTATTAACATAAACTTATTATTTCGAAATGCCTCTTTGGTTCGATTCCAACCAAAGAATCGAACCCTTTTTACCCAACTGCCGAAGGAGGGTAATGTGTTTATCAGTCTATTGTATGTAGGTATGTATGTTTGTTCCTATGTGGCGTTCTAGAGACAAAACGCGTTGGCCGATTTTGATGATTCTTCGACGTCAATCGATTCGTCTTAACTCTGCGAGTGTCAGTGGCTACATTAAAAATGGTAAATAAAGAAATGGCGGCTTTTGGGCGCCAAATTGTGGGCCACAATTTTTTTTCTTCCCTACCCATCGTGTGGGGTATCAAAATTAAGGGTTTTAAGAGATGATTTCAAAATTATATAACACTTATATGTTTAAATGTACCTTATTCTAAAAAAAATATAAAAAAAGTAAAAAAAAAGTTATAAATAAAAAAGTTAATTAAAAAAACAAAAACCCGACTGCTTATAAAAAGCGAACTAAAAATAAGTAAACAAGAAGAAAACCATGCTGTGCAGTCGGAGGATACATCTGGTTTTGGTCAGCCAGCTCGCGAACATGTTAATTATTCTGTCTGAAATTTCTCAGAAGCAGGCCGTAGTTTTGGATTTGTGATCATTTGTGCTCGGTATTAACCGCGCAAAGATGCATGAAACCTGGACCCACCATTAGGACTGTGAACTGCCTCATTAGTCGACTAGTCGTGGTGGCAAAAGCATTGCTTTGCTGAGCATTGAGTGTTAGGTACTAATGCTGCACCTCTGCAAAACCCTTCGAGCAATACAGGCGTGATGGTATGATGTTATATTATATAAACATTTTCGGACGATGTCTCGTTGTGAATCCGCGATAATTTAGCGTACTTACAAAACAAATGAGTTCGCTTTCGAAGTGGTAGGTGAGCAGTGAACTTTACATAGCCTAAGATCCTACTGGAAAAATCTGCAGGTAATATTGTTTTTGAATAACTTGTTTTCATGAATGATTAACTAAATTATCATAGAATAGATTGCTGCAGGGTTACCAAAGAATATGTAACACGGGGTTACCTCGAAACATCAACCTGGAATAGGAAACAATATGGTTTTCAGCTCTGAGTTAACTGCAATCTGTGTACTATCAGTTTACCTGTTATACCTGGTAATCTGGAATAAATGACGGCTAACTGAGAGTAGGACAAAATTAAAAAAAAACATAACGAGAAAGTAAATGCGGCTAGGCAACCCTGCAGTAAAATATTCTACTATCAACATTGATGTATTAAAATTTTTAATACATCAATGACTATCAAGAATAATTCATAAAAACCGGCCAAGCGCGAGTCGGAGTCGCGCACGAAGGGTTCCGTACCATTATCGCAAAAAAACGGCAGAAAAAAATCACGTTTGTTGTATGGGAGCCCCACTTAAATATTTATTTTATTCTGTTTTAAGTACATATTTGTTGTTATAGCGGCAACAGAAATACATAATCTGTGAAAATTTCAACTGTCTAGCTATCACGGTTCATGAGATACAGCCTGGTGACAGACGGACAGACAGACGTATCGCGGAGTCTTAGTAATAGTGTCCCGTTTTTACCCTTTGGGTACGGAACCCTAAAAAACCGGCCAAGTGTGAGTCGGACTCGCGAACGAAGGGTTCCGTACCTTTATCGCAAAAAATCACGTCTGTTGTATGGGAGCCCTACTTAAATATTTATTTTATTGATTGTATTTGTTGTTATAGCGACAACAGAAATACCTCATCTGTGAAAATTTCAACTGTCTAGCTATTACGGTTCATGAGATACAGCCTGGTGACAGACAGACAGACGGACAGTGGAGTCTTAGTAATAGGGTCCCGTTTTTACCCGACTGCCGAAGGAGGGTAATGTGTTTATCAGTCTATGTATGTATGTATGTATGTATGTATGTATGTATGTATGTATGTATGTATGTATGTATGTATGTATGTTTGTTCCTATGTGGCGTTCCAGAGACCAAACGCGTTGTCCGATTTTGATGATTCTTACGTCAATCGATTCGTCGTAATCCTGCGAGTGTCACTGGCTACATTAAAATTGGAAAAAACAAAAATGGCGGATTTTGGGCGCCATTTTGTGGGGAAAAATTTTTTTTTTTTCTGCCAAACCCATCGTGTGGGGTATCAAAATAAAGGATTTTAAGAGGCGATTTCAAAAATATATAACACTTATATGTTTAAATGTACCTTATTCTAAAAAAAAAAACTAAAAAGTTGTAAATAAAAAAAGTTAATTAAAAAAATCAAAAAACCCGACTGCTTTAAAAGCAAACTAAAAAGACGTAAACAAGAAGAAAATCATGCTGTGCAGTCGGAGGATACATCTGGTTTTGGTCAGCCAGCTCGCGAATATGTATCCTCCGACTGCACAGCATGATTTTCTTCTTGTTTACGTCTTTTTAGTTTGCTTTTTAAGCAGTCGGGTTTTTTGATTTTTTTAATTAACTTTTTTACCGTTTGGGTACGGAACCCTAAAAATCAAATTTGGTCTAAAAATACACTTACCTGCAGTTTACTGCAGTGGGATCTCTTACTAACAAAGTAGTAAGTACAGTGCCGACATTGACAATGCAGGTGTAGGCATTCTTTCTAAAGTTATCTTTATTGTTTATATTTGTTGTTTTTTTTTTGCTCAACTCAGCTTTTACTGAGAACAAAAGCTTTAAAATTACTTACCCATTATTACGGATCAATAAACTACCATTCTTTGGTGATCATTTACAAAACTTACAACTTATCAGCAACATAATATTAACTACTATTGTGTTTTTCTTAGAATTTTGCAATAAACAAGCCTAGACCCAATATCGTCACAATGTATTCCACGCCTTATCTCCTACATTTATAGTTCAAACTTGTATGGCTACTAAGAACCAGTATTTTTACCTGCGACCGTTGGGACCTCGTCAACGTCATTTCTCATTACGAAAAGAGGATAGCGCTATACAGCTTATAAAGCCCCATCCCTTTCTCACAATACGTCCCCTCCCAGCCTTTAAAAACAAAATAAAATTCTTTGGTATTTTATGCAGTGGCAACTGGCAGTTGCATATTAACCTCTGAAGTGTTTACTGTCGAGTTTGACGCCATTTTCCTGTGCAGCGAAGTTATTATTGTATTTACGAACAATTATTTTATGCAGTCGCGTAACGTAAAAGTAGAACATACATATTTCATACCTCTGAAGTGTTCACGGCTGTTTGCTGAATAGCAAAGTTTAAACGCACGTCGGTTTGCTGGGCAAAAAGTTATCGTGTTATTTACGAACAGTTGTTTATTTGTTTTTGTTTTGTGCAGTCGCATCGCATAGTAACCTCTGAAGTGTGCACGGCAGTTTGCTGAGTAGCAACTAAGCAAAGTTTTACCTCCAAATTGTGCACGTCGGTTTGCTGAGCAAAAAGTTATCGTGGTATTTACGAAAAGTCAGACGAATATGGAGTCTTCAGTAGCCGATATATCCGATTTGCATCTGGAAGAAAAGTATAAGCGATTCCGGCAAATCCTACAGACCCTTGTCACCCTGCATCACCCTGAAACCGAATTTACGTTACCGGAAGACGTTAGAGATTTTTTGAAAAGGGAAACAGTTGAAGACCACGAGAGACAAATGAGAGGTAAACTTGAAGCGGAAATAACATACGATGAGCTCGAGGATGTTCAACTTAGATACATCCCTAATAACATTCGGAAGCTCAGGAACAAAAGAGACTATTGGGAGAGAGAATACCATCTGCACAGTGACCCGATATCTGACAACAAATGGCGAAAATACGAGAAGCAACTGAATAAAGAGATTATAAAACACAAGACAGTTATAAAAAATCTAGACAAAGCGCAAAAAAAAGGCCATGAGCGCTATAATCTTTCGCATTCACTCGATCCAGAACGTGTTCAAACTTTGGTGGATTACATCAAGGAGAAAGAAAGTAATGATGGGGTTCTAGAAGCTATGTGGACGGCTGCTATTTTTAGCTTTAAAATGGAAGAAGAGTCGTATGTCCGATACGCAATATATGCGAGGTATGGGAAGTACATATATCGGCCATCTCGATTTCAGGATGAGGAAGAAGAATAATCAACAGGTCGGCTTCCAGACTAGCCGGATGCAGCAGAATACCAGTGTTTTACATGTGTATGTGCAAGTGACTATCTGACGGACGTCCATAGGCTCTAAACTTTTAACTAGTTCTTCGTGCAAGTGAGTTTTTTAAGCCGTAGTTAACCCATGGTTTAAAATTTCGGTAAAATGCGTTTATTCATCAATTTTTAGTCTAACAAATGGTTAAATAATTAACTCTTCAACTTATTTGACCATTTGTGAGGTATATAATGCATAAAAAACGTATTTACCGAAATTTTAAACCATTGGTTAGCAAATTTAACTTTTAGTTGAGGCTACGGATAAAAAAACTGGGCCTTAGTCAGCTGTTACTTTGTTAGGTTTAGATTTTCTTGTTTTATCGTCATGTCGATCCATAAGGTTAAACAACGCTTACATGCTGCAGGTCGGTCCAAGGATGGGTGAACATTTATTACATTACGAAACACCTCCGTGCATCGGAAAGCACGTTAAGCCGTTTGTCCTGGCTGTCATTTGTAGATTTTTAACAGACATTACGTATGGGTAGTCAGAAGCGCTCGAAAGTCTGACACTAGTCTTGCCAAAGAGTATTGTGTTACCCAGTTGGTCGTGGAGAACAGATAAGCAGTTCCTCCATGAAAAGTACTGTTACTCGGGTGCATCCGGTTAGACTGGAAGCCGGGCGCTTAGGGCACACCGACACATATAGGTTAGGTTCGAAGGAAATGGGCACTAAAATGAGCGAGCAAAGCAAGCTTACTCAGCTCACATCATCTCCTTCATGTTAGGTTACTTTAGACCCTGCTGACAGAAATAGGAGCCCCGCTAGTTATCGTACTTGCCTATTCTATATTAAAATCAATACCAAAATTATAATAATAATTTTAAAAATACATCTTTTTATTACCCGGCCCAATAAGTGATGAGTATTATTCAGAAAGCCCGGTCAATTTATATTTCAAAAATTTTTTGAACATTGCCTACTCATTGGGCATTTTATGCATTGGAAAATTGTCTGGGCATTATTTATAATGTCGTATTAATCACTTGGTCAATAAAATAATTATAAACCCATCACATTTGCAGAGCTACACACTCAAGTTTAATTTGACTATGTATTTTTACTCGGATGTTGATATGTAAATGTTGTTATTTAGATTATTATATCAGCAATAATGTAGTAGAATTTTAATACCCGTAGCTTTTTTTAAATCAGGGCAATTATTCTTAAGTTTGTGTTGGTATTTTGAGGTCAGAGTTGTTGATAAAAGTTACTGTCCTCTTAATTTTTTGTGTATCTTTTAGATAAGGAATTATTTTATTGATCTAAATTCTTGGTTTTTTGGCAAGAATTATTACTTATTCTGTAGAAATACGGGGTGGCTATTTAGTAATTTGCAATAGTAAAGGACTTTTCTGACTGCAAAAGATAGTCTCCTGAAAAAAGAAATACATGTAGAAATTTGCTTTAACCTACTTAAAAAGAAGGTTCTTCAAGAATCTGATGTATGTAGCTTAAGAATAATAGTTCAGTATGATTGATAGATCTTCCATTAAATATTGGTTCTGAGGACCTAAAAACGATGATGATGATGCAGCGATTAGTATGGCCACCTACTGGACTTAACTCATTTAACTAAATATATATATTTACCTATTGAACCAAACCGTTTTTCTTTACCAATAGCCATGAACTTGTTGATGACTGTTTGTCTGGATGTTACTGTTGACTTGATAGGGTTCGCAGGCGGGCGTACTTGAGCGGCGTTATAGGCACAAAAGAAAGCCTTGTTGGATTGATAATTTCTCGTTGTTTATTTTCGTAGAATGTACACTGGTGACGCTGCTGATTCGGAATGCTTGACCGCAGATGTGCGCCCTCTATAAAAAACAGACGCATCCCCACACTTAGGCGGGGAAGCGTGGTCTCTACTGACCTAACCAACCACAACACTGCAATTCTGACTGAAGTGAGCGGTCTAGAGTTGACTATATGCTCAACTTCGGTCATGAGTGTATGAAGCACTTCTTCGGGTGGACTCCTTTCGTTGAGAACCACTGTCAACGCTGTCTTGACTGTGCGAACAAGTCTCTCCCAGGCGCCTCCCATGTTCGGACAGCCTGGGGGAATGAACTTCCAGCTGATGCCCCTCTCTTGAGCGGCTTATTCTAGTTCCTTCTTGGCTCCGACAAAATTGGTTCCGTTGTCGCTGTATATCGTTCTTGGTGTTTCTCTTCTAGCCGCCATCCGTCGAAGCGCCATGATCATTGAGTTGGTACTTAGTGAAGGTGCCAACTCCAGATGCACAGCTCTTGTGGTAAGGCATGTAAATAGTGCCCTCCAGCGCTTCTCAACTCTCCTTCCGATGGTTACTTGCATCGGACCGAAATAATCTACGGCCGTGCAAGAGAACGGGAACTGATGGTGTTGCAGCCTCTCGCTCGGTAGATCTCCTGTCGGGGGTATCTCCGGCATATTTTTCCTAGTCTTGCACCATTGACAGCGGTGCGTGACTTCCTTCAGAGCTGCTCTTAAGCCCAAGATCCAATACTTCTGTCGAATCTCATTAAGTACTGTTGCGGTGTTTCCGTGATAAAACTTGTTATTATAGAATCTTATTAGGAGGCGGGTGATTGTCTGCTTCCCAATAAGAATTACGGGGTTCATTTTCCTTATGCCTTCGTCGCGGAACTTCATTGTTCTGCTCCTTAATTTGACTATCCCGTCGTCTATCATTCTATCATTCAGACTCTTCCTTTCGTACTTGGCTGCTGCGTCGAAGACTATCCTGGGTTTCTTCTTAATTGGATGAACGACGGCAAAGTGAGGCAAGTAGAAAAGCCTCCCTTCAATCGCGTTGGCCGGGGCCAACTCTGCGTAACCTTTTCCAATTAGATTCTCCATCTGGGTCTTGTAAGAATCTTGCATCCCTTTGTCTTGGTCTAACTTCTTCTCGAGATTGAATAGGCGTCGGAGGGCGTGCTTATAATTATTAGGCAGGCTCTCGTTTTCCCTTCTCCATAGAAGTCCGGTCTCGAATTGACCGCTTGCCAGTCTCTTTGTAGTCTTCTCGAGGATTTCTACGGCTCTTCTATCGCTGTCGTTTGACGGTGAACGATTTTGAATTCCGAGAGACTCTAATTGGAAATGTTCACGGACAATTTCCTCTACAGTTTCTTCGCTTGCAGTAGCTCTGCCATCGTGTGTGAAATTCACTAAGGCGTTAGCTCCTGATTCGCATCCGTGCAGCACCCACCCTAGGTTGGTAAGGGAGGCTACAGGTTCGGATGGCTTGCCTTTTCTCAATCTTCTCGTTACAATGAGCCCCCAGTTATCTTGACCTATTAACAGCTTGGGCCTCTCTGTGACGTAAAGTATTTTATTTTCGATCGTCCTTAGGTCCTGACAGTACCTTACTGTATCCTTATTTATTGTCTGTTCAGACAGCTTCAGGTCGTCGATGGTTTTTGCCATGATAGTTCGCTTGTCACTTCTATGAGCCCCCTTAATTCTCAGCTCAATCTTTTGCGAACTATCTTTTCTAATTAGTTTCCCACCGACAGTTTCGATCGTTAATCTTTCAAGATTCCCTTTAGCTCCAATCTGTTCGGCAATCGATGCGTCTAAGAGCGTTATTATTGTTGATCCTTCGTCCAACAACGCGAGCACACGAACATGACCCTTCGGTCCATAGAGGTCCACAGGGATGATTTTCAAGTATGCTTTCTCTTCACCTTTAGCGTTGTTAATCGAGGCAACCGTTTCTTCTGACGCACCGCCTTCTTTGTTGACTTGCTTCCCTATCGATACAGGTGGCTTATCGGAGTGTAGGATAGTGTGATGCCATCTCCCACACTGCTTGCAGACTGGAGCTTTACAATTGAGCCTTGAATGTTTGAATCGTAGGCATTTGAAACAAATCCTCGCTTTCTTGATTATGTTCCATTTTTCGTCAATGTTAGAGTCTCTAAACCTTTTGCATTCGATTGCGAAATGCTCTTCTGTACAGGTAGGACACGACTTCTTATAAGTTTTCTTCGACTCTTCTTGGACTGTATGTACGAGTTTTCTATACACTTTCTTCTGCTCCGAAAACACTTCAGGTGGAGCAAAGTCCCCGCACATATCGGCCTCTATCTCCAAGAACGCTTCAATTAATAGCAATTCTTGGAGTTCTTCGTCTCTTCTGGTTCTATGGTAAGCGAACCATCTGAATTTCATGGAGGTTGGCATCTTGTCGACTACGGCCTTCAAGGTTTCGGGTGAACTGAGGTATTGCGGTTTCGGGTGAACTGAGGTATTGCGGTTTCTTCAATGCCTTAATCGTCTCGACTGCATTTTTCACTTTGCTAGCGAAAACGCATATGTCACTTGGGTTTTCACCCACCTTTGACAAGTTCTTCATTTTGTCGAGTTCCGCTAATGCTAATGCCCCAGGTCTTCCGAATCTTGATTCCAAGCACTTGATGACTTCACGAGGCTCCTCGGCTGTGAACAGCAGACTCTGTATTGCTTCTTTAGCTGCCCCTTGTATTGCTCTTCTGAGACGCGCTAGGTTTTGCGCATTGCTATAAGAAGCAGCACTGTCCTCGTACGACCTTTTGAAAGCTAACCATTCGTCACATGAACCGTTGAAGTAAGGGAGCTTAACATGCCGCGGTGTGTTAATTTCGCGTGAGTTTTCTGACAGCTTCATTATCACTTGGGCCAACTCTTGTATGTCGCTCTTTTTTTCTTCTATTTCAGCCGGCCTCTGATCCTTAGTAGGTCCGGCTCCGGTTTCAATGGACCAATTTTCGACCTCTTGAGTTCGTTCGTACAGCTCGGCACCATCCTCTTCGTCTGACTCAGCCGCTGCGAGTTCTAATTCAGCTTGAGCCACTCTTGTTCGCGCCGCCGCCAATTCCATTTCTCTTAATGCCACCGCTAGCTTCGCTTGCGCCTCGGCTTTCCTTCTATGTGACGAGCGGACAGATAGTGTATCTGTATCGCGGGTCGGCTTCTTAGCGTGAGGCGGTCGCTGCAGGCTCCCTTCTATTGACGTCGGTGTACTTATTTCTACTCGACGCAATTTCACAGCAACACTTCTTTCCGGGTTCTGCTGCGTAGGGTGGGTCTCTTCTTGGCGTGCGTGACTTGACACTTCTATTCGTTCAATGGTACGAGTTGTGTAGGGTGCGGTGGAGGTAGCTTTCCCCGATGATTCCTTCACAGCAGCATCCTCTGCTAGGCGAGCGTTCGCGTCGGGCGGCGGCGACATTTTATGTGTAGATCGACTCGCCTCCGACGCGCTTATAGTTGACTCACTTGCATTTTCGCTTGGCGTGTGCATGCTGCAATCCGACGACGATGTGCTTTCTTCTGTAGTTTTCGAACGTCCTGCTCCGGTTCTTGTTGAAGGCATCTTCTTTCTTGAACCCGTTCCGGCTTCTCGAAGGACCACTGTTGATGACTGTTTGTCTGGATGTTACTGTTGACTTGATAGGGTTCGCTGGCGGGAGTACTTGAGCGGCGTTATAGGCACAAAAGAAAGCCTTGTTGGATTGATAATTTCTCGTTGTTTATTTTCGTAGAATGTACACTAGTGACGCTGCTGATTCGGAATGCTAGACCGCAGATGTGTGCCCTCTATAAAAAACAGACGCATCCCCACACTTAGGCGGGGAAGCGTGGTCTCTACTGACCTAACCAACCACAACACTGCAATTCGCGCGCGCATCTGACTTTAAGACCGTTGGCCAATCTGCAGCCGTATTGCGTAAGTGCGCAAAGAAGTTGAACTCTATCCAACCGACCAAATCGGCCAATCACACAAAACGGACGCGTCATTCATCTCGCATGTGATTGGTTGATTTGGTCGGTTGGATAGAGTTTAACTTCTTTGCGCACTTACGCAATAAGGCTGCAGGGCGCTCTTGCATTTTAGCGCGAAGCCCGCGCGTCGTGTTATGGGTAACTTTCTCTGGCTCTTTTCTGCGGTAAAACATCCCTTACAATGTTGAACTTATGACTAATACATGTTGAAACACTTATTCTATCTAAATACAATACATTTCAACGATAAACCTTAATTTAAACACAAAAAATGCCGAAATACTGAAAACTGTGGCGGCGTCTTAAGTAACTAGAAGTCAAAATCCGCGTATTTTTAGAAGATCTCGTTTCGGCAACGCGATTGGCCGTCGTTTGCTACCTGAAACCGAGTGTACGTCGGGAGGCGGGTCGCATACCAATCTTATGGTGAAACTATTATTAATTCTATGCTACTATGCATTGCTAAATACAGCAATTCATTATTCCTAGTCTAAACTTAGATATCTACTTGATAATTATATAATTTAAAGATAAGAACCTACACTTAAATGACATCTACGCTTAAATCTACTCTTTATTTTATACAACTTATGTATCTACGCTTAAATATATGATTGACCTCTTATGATAATCGTGTCTCGTCGCTAACAAACTATTTCCCTGATTGTATTTTTGTACCATAGAATAATAAATCGAATTGTCTAGATGTAAGTATGTGTAGGTTATCGTGACATCTGGAATTGCACTAGTCGAAATGTTAGTAGTCCAGTGTGTACAGTACCTTATGTTGAATTGTGAGATGTAATAAAGCTTGCTATTTTTATATTGCTCTTTTATTTACATGCCTAATTGTTCATCCCCATCCTTCTCAGGCTCCCTTAACAAGTAAAGACACTTTGGTAGGTACTACTGCCAATGTGTCTAATATTCATGTTAGATACACCCTTTGCTTCTAAACTATCTTGATGACCGGCAAATCTTTTCGCCGAACCGTCGGTCACGCTTGTAGTCCCCAAAGATGTGGATAGCGTGTACACCAACCATCACAGAAACATAAAAAAACAGGAGAAGTGGCAAGTGTTCGTGACGGTGTCAGCGCGACGTGGTCACAGTGAGTATGTCATTTATTTTAGTTTTCAAATATCACAGCAACTGTATTTTTGCAATAAATACATTGCTCCTTCGCTAAGTGACTGGACAAGCAATGTAAAAATCACAAAAATAATCTGTGGGATAAACACGCCTTTTATACAGCGCTCAGTTTTAAATTATTTTAAATAATTTTTAGTAGTATTTTTAATGTCTTAATTATTTAGTATTGATACTTACCAACCTACGCTCATTATATAATATTTCCAAGTCTTTCTGATACCTCATACTACTTTGGCACCTACTTACTTTATCTGCAACCACAACATGGACTCAAAATTGGCGACTGGTTTAGGTACTTTATCTTCAACCACATCATGGACTCAAAATTGATAAACATCATAATGGCGGGACCAACTCTTGTAATTGAAAGATTTTACCACGTATATTTAGCGCCCATTTAGTACTATTTTGTACCAATCCTGAAATTTTTGTACGTCACACGGCATAAGCGGTATTTCACGAGCCATTATGATGCGTCATAATGACGAGACCATGCCTGTACTACAAAACTACAAATAATTACATAATTCTGATTAAACCAGTATCTAGTACCTGATTTAGTACCTCCAAAAATCAACAGTGGTTGACGGAAATCCAATTAGTTTCTTTGCAAAATATTTTTTTCATTTTTGACATTTTTGGAGTACAGGCATGGTCTCGTCATTATGACGCATCATAATGGCGGGACCAGTGTTATCGTGAAATGCTGCTTATGCCGTGGGACGTACAAAAATTTCAGGATAGGTACAAAATAGTACTAAATGGGTGCTAAATATACGTGGTAAAATCTTTCAATTACAAGAGTTGGTCCCGCCATTATGATGTTTATCAAAATTGGCGACTGGTTTAAAAGATTGGAAGTGCTGTTCAATTACCGAATGTCGGACTACTAGAGGAAGCTCAAGGAAGCATCATCTCTGAAACTGCCTACAGTGGAGATAATAGCATTTGCAGATTTTAAATTATTTGTATGGCAGGCACTCTCCAAATTTAAATGCCAAATAGAGATGATGTCTCTAGGCTTTGATATGCATGATACCCTGATGCGGAGGAAGGTACTCCTGTTCCACGGTGTCACTGATCATCCTGGTGAAAGGATGCCAGAAGTGGTTCACAAGATGTTATCTGATAAAATGAGCTTGCCTGAGGTTGGGCAAGACAAAATTCATGTCTGCCATAGATTGGGTTCTACATGGGGAAAAGATTGGCCTTTACTGGTCTGATATACACCACTGAGCACCGTCACATGATCTGGGAGCGCAAAAAGTCCCTGAAGGGTACAGAAATCACAACCTCCGAATTTCTGACGCACACAAGACACCGCACCTTCATGGACGCGCGTAAGCATTTTGGGTTGCAGAGTTGCTGGTCGGTGGAGGGGCGGATAAAAAGGCGGTCATCTGGTTTTGGTCAGCCAGCTCGCGAATATGTATCCTCCGACTACACAACATGATTTTCTTCTTGTTTACGTCTTTTTAGTTCGCCTTTTAAGCAGTCGGGATTTTTGTTTTTTTTTTAATTTACTTGTTTATTTATAGAATAGAATAGAATGAATAGAATAGAATAGAATGCATTTATTTGTCAGAATATTGTACAAAGCTGTTATGAGAATTATATATTACGATCATAATATTCTGCCGTTTCCGGCGTACAAATATGGTTTGTAAAATTATGGGGCATCATTACATTAAAATTAAGTCATTAGAATTACAAATAATTTAAATAAATTGAACAATAATATAGTTGTAAAAGAGATTAATTATATAAGTCAAAATTCAATGAAGTCAATGAGATAAAATATGATTTAAAGTCAAATATTTAAGGTAAATGTTTCATTCATAAAATCTTCAGTTGAGTAATAACATTTGCTTAAAAGAAAGTTAAATAATTTAAATTTAAATGTTCTGAGGCTGAGAGTTTTAAAGCCATCAGGTAATTTGTTATAAACAGTAATAGACATGCAGTATACACCATTAGAAAAAAACTTAATTCTACGCCTGGGAACATTAAGCATATGCACTTTGCGGCTGGGTCTGGATACAACATCGTTATGTAAGTCAAGATCATTTCTGTTTTGGTGTACAAATATACAAATTTCAAAAATATATAGAGCCGGAAGTGGCAGTATTTTGAGTTTTTTAAATAGTGGTACACAACTGTCCAGTGGGTGCGCTCCACAAATTGAGCGTATACATTTTTTCTGAGCACGAAACACTATTAAGGTCAACAAAACTGATGAGACCTAGCCATGGTATGCACACAGTGCCGCATTAACACTAGCCACACGTGTTAATCTATATAAAACGAAAACAAATCTATCTATCTTCTTACATAGATCATCAATATGAGATTTCCAGTTACAGTTTTTGTCAATTATTATCCCCAAGAATTTTGCGTAATCAACCTCTTCTATTGTCTCATTTCCATATTGTATTTTAAGTCGTGGACGCGTACTGTTATATGTCTGGAAATGTATCATTTTTGTTTTCTTAATATTAATATGAAGATTATTGTGTTCAAGCCATGTAATAATTTTATTTAATGTCATGTTTATTTCATTTTGGTACTCAACAATATCATCATTTTCTTTTATAATACTGAGGGTCGTATCGTCAGCGTATAGTATGCAATTGTGGGCAGTTATACCAGGCAAGTCATTAACATATAGCAAGAATAAAGGTGGCCCCAGTATGGTCCCTTGAGGAACACCGCAGTTATTTTCGCGATAATGAGACCTATATGCGAGCTTTTCATTTCCTGATTGTCCCGAAATCTCAACACATTGCTGTCGATGTGTAAGGTAGCTTTCGAGCCATTTCAACGCGTTTCCTCTTATACCATATCGGTCTAATTTATAAATTAACAGTTTATGGTTTACGAAATCAAAAGCCTTGGACATGTCTAGAAAAATGGAGACAATTGGTAGTTTATCATTGAGGCTTTTCGTTATTAATTTTAATAGAGCAAAACAAGCTGTTGTGGTCGATTTATTTTTTCTGAAACCAAATTGATCTTCACTTAGAATTTTGTATTTGGATAAAAAACCGGAGAGTTTTTCATGCATGACCTTTTCAAAGATCTTCGATAATATTGTAATAAGTGTTATGGGGCGGTAATTATTCATATCACTTCTATCACCTTTCTTATGGATTGGTTTAACAATTGAGAATTTTAACCGTGAAGGGAATAAACCTTGCATAAATGACAAATTAATAATGTGGCTAATATGAGTTGATAAAAATGTAGAGCATAATTTAAGGATTTTTGTGTTAATGTCATCATAGCCTGTAGAGTTGGTCGATTTTAAAGAGTTTATTATCTTATATACATTGGTGTCATTAGTTGGGGTCAAATACATAGTATTTGGGTGATAAGTCATTTGTGGTGTGTAGTCAATAGATGGGTCAATAGTATTATTAGTAATGTCAATAAAAAAATTGTTAAAAATGTCAGCTATCTTTTCAGGTTGAGTGTAAGTTTGATCATCTAATTGAATTTTATTTATGTTTTGAGAATTTTGTTTTTCGCTGGTATTACTTTTTATTACTTTCCAGGCAGCCTTACATTTGTTGCTGGATTGGGACAAATAACGCGTGTTCTCGCATTTTTGTGCCTGCAACATGCTTCTTTTTACCCGACTGCCGAAGGAGGGTAATGTGTTTATCAGTCTATGTATGTATGTATGTATGTATGTATGTATGTATGTATGTATATATGTATGTATGTATGTATGTATGTATGTATGTATGTATGTATGTATGTTTGTTCCTATGTGGCGTTCCAGAGACCAAACGCGTTGACCGATTTTGATGATTCATACGTCAATCGATTCGTCTTAACCTTGCGAGTGTCATAGGCTACATTAAAATTGGAAAATAGAAAAATGGCGGCTTTTGGGCGCCATATTGTGGGGGGCCAATTTTATTTTTTCTTCGAAACCCATCGTGTGGGGTATCAAAATAAAGGGTTTTTAGAGGCGATTTCAAAAATATATAACACTTATATATTTAAATGTACCTAATTCGAAAAAAATGTTAACTAAAAAGTTATAAATAAAAAAAATAATTTAAAAAATCAAAATACCCGACTGCTTAAAAAGCGAACTAAAAAGACGTAAACAAGAAGAAAATCATGCTGTGCAGTCGGAGGATACATCTGGTTTTGGTCAGCCAGCTCGCGAATATGTATCCTCCGACTGCACAGCATGATTTTCTTCTTGTTTACGTCTTTTTAGTTCGCTTTTTAAGCAGTCGGGTATTTTGATTTTTTAAATTATTTTTAGAATACTAGTATATTTACAGTAGGTGTTTTTATGACGTTGAAATTTGCTGTTGAGAGACGATATTTTAGATATAGAAGCCGTTTGTTTATACAACATTTTTTTATGCCTTTTGTCATCCAATTATGTTTTAAGGGCTTAATAGTTATTTTAAACTTGATTTGGGGGAAACATAAATTATAAAATAATAGTAGAATGTCATGGAAATAATTAAATGCAATTTCAGTATCTTCAGTCTGGTAAATATCTGAGAAAGACAATGAAGGTAGACAGTTTACAAACTTATCTATATTATCTTGATTAAAATCGCGTCTTTTTTCAAAATAAAATGGTCTTTTAATATTTGCGGTGTCTACCGTTACCTCAAAGCATATAGATTGTCCTGTTTCGTGATCAGATTTTATAACTTTTTAGTTATTTTTTTTAGGATATAAGTGACTTTTGGACATATAAGTGTTATATTTTTGAAATCACCTCTTAAAAACCTTTATTTTGATACACGATGGGGTGGGAAGAAAAAAATACTTTGGGCTCCCACAATATGGCGCCCAAAATCGGCCATTTTTGTATTTTCCAATTTTTGACGACGATTGACGTAAGAATCATCAAAATCGGCCAACGCGTTTGGTCTCTAGAACGCCACATAGGAACAAACATACATGGACTTATAAACACATTACCCTCCTTCGGCAGTCGGGTAAAAAACATAACATTTGAATGACACAGATTTGCGGGGGCGCCAGGCGGGCGGGGGTCCCGCGGGGAAGAGTTGGTTTGTGATTGGCTGATCGAATTGCCGAATGCACTAGCAGGCAGCGAGTGGGCAAGCGGGAGCGGGGTTATGACTCTAGGTCGGACTCTATGTCAACTTAAAACGCGCGAATTTTCAAATTAGTCCTAGAAACTTTTTATGGTGTGGTTTTTGGTGACGTGAGAGTGAGACGTGATGCCCTATGGACGGCTTTTTTCGTGCTTATTCTGGTGCCCCCCCCAGACGTGATGCCCTAGGCAATTGTTTAATTTGAATAAGGGTTAATCCGTCACTGATCTTCTGGCATCCTTTAGATGTGCTCATCTTGACGCGCTCCTAATATCTGAAACTTTTCTTAAGCCTTCTCTCCTTTCCACGCACTATACACATCTTGGATTTGTTCTGGTCAAAAATGACAGGAATGGCAAGGGTGGCGGTGGTGTCGCCATTTATAAACGTGCTGATATACCGCACAAAGTTGTTAGTGCGTCCCCATCTCAGTTCTCTGAGTCGGCTGAATTCTTGTTCCTAGATTATCTTTAATCTTTAAATACTTTCATTATGCGTACAGCTAAGGAGTGGAATTCCCTGCCGGAGTCCGTGTTTCCAGATAGCTACAACCTCGGGGTCTTTAAGTCAAGAGTGAATAGGTTACTTCTAGGCAAGCGTGTCACACCGTCGACCACATCTTCGCTGACCATCAGGTGAGATAGTGGTCAAGCGCGAGCCTATCTATAATAAAAATAAAATACATGCCAAAATATTACTTGCGGTATTATTATCTCCTAATCTTCACATCAACTATTTTGACTCTTTGGAATCGTCACTAAATAATTTTTGCCCATTGTACGAGCATGTTATTTTGATGGGTGACTTTAATACATCCCTAATTAAAAATCACTCTCGTTCACTAAAACTCCGTTGTCTCTTATCTTCTTTTAATCTTGAAATTCTACCTCTTTCTGCGACACATAACTTTCCCAACTGCACGCCTTCTCTTCTTGATCTTATGAATGTTTCTTCTCCTCTCAATGTTGCTGAGTTTGGGCAACTTACTGCAGCTTTTTCTTACCATGACCTCATCTATCTCTCTTATCGTATCCGGCCTCCTAAACGCAAACCTCAACTCTGTTATTTGCGTAATTATAATGATATTGATCTGGTGGCGTTGAAGCGTGATGCAGGTGAATTCCAAACTGCTGAGATTATACGACGAGCATGCACCGCATCGGCGATTCAAAGTTAAATATGATCCTGTTCTGTGGATACTCTCTGAAATACTGTGTGAGTACATTGCTCGTAAAGACAATGCTAATTCCACAGTCGTACTGCATGCACAGAGGAGTGGGAATTAAATTGAAATAAGCAGTACCTTTGTGCTCTTCTATCTGTATTATTTCTTTTCTTAGTTAAGCGTTTTGTGTGTACATAAATAAATAAAACAATAATTAATTAAGCGGATGCATCTCGTAGTACGGCCTCTGCTTCTTGCGACGAGTTAGTGATGTGCTTCTGCTGATGTTTTTGTGTGGGTAAGTTGTACGGTGCATGGTAAATACAAGCTGTGTTTGATGAAATAAGGTTTATAATTGATTATGTAGTACGTTCTGATGGGTGTGTGCGCGACTGCGTATCTATTGCTTTTACTGAACTGCATGTGTAGTAGTTGCCGTGTAGCAGGGGCAAACTGGAGTCAAGTTGCCGATACATTTTCGTCTACCAGGCAATAGGCATATCTCCTTGTTTATAATATCTATGCCTATCATATACATGTCAGATCCAGGTATATAGGACCATGATTTGACCTACTTAGTGACATACTTCTGTTAGATTATAGTCGTGGGCGCAGAATTTGGGATACGGGTAAACTAGAGAAATATCTCCTGTAACTTGTACTACTCTGGGCTTAAAAGAAAACACGGGCAATTCCTAGACAGCATGTTGTCACGGCCACGTCCGAACGATCACTGTCGCTCTACAATGAACAATATCGACACCATACCATCCAGACTCCACCCAGTACCAAATAAGGTACTTGTGTATCATTTTAAGTAAACAAATCATGACATGATCCGACATACATAATACTTATGTTTGAAGTTCTATGTAATAGGAGACGAGCTTATTGTCATCATCTGGGCATAAATACAGGCTCCGGGCTTCTACTGAGAAATTCCAGATGGCTAAAGGCAATAACAGTGTCTCCCCGGGAATCGCACACATCAGCAGTAGCACTTGTGGTCAGTAGACTGACGAGGTAGAAAGTTGGTAAGTGTTCTTTATTTTTACCCGGCTGCCGAAGGAGGATAATGTGTTTATCAGTCTATGTATGTATGTTTGTTCCTATGTGGCGTTGTGGAGACCAAACTCGCTGGCCGATTTTGATGACTTTTTTGATCGATTTTGATGATAGCGTTATATGTCTAGGATCATAGTTTAAAAGATTAATCCAGAAAAAAAGCAACTGTTTAAAAGGGAACTAAAAAAGGTAAACAAGAAGAAAATCATGCTGTGCAGTCGAAAGATACATATTCGCGAGCTGGCTGACCAAAACCAGATACCATGATACCATGAAAATAATTTATAGCCAGAGAACGTCTACATCTCATTTCAATTCCAAAAAGCCCAAACACTACTAGGATACATTGTTTTATTACCTACCTACGGGGTTCCAGTGCCTACCTTCCGGCTTCATTATCAGATCAGTTCAATGGTACCATTTTCATCAGTATCTTTTATTTATATGTATTTGCTTCGTCAAAGTCGCCTAACTATTCGAGATATCTTACACCCATGACATACTTAATAAGGACAAAAAAAAAATGAATTTTAATTTTTACTCAGTCTTCTATTTATCCTTCATTAATTGGTTCCTGCAGTTTAAAGTGAAATTGACATTTTCACATGCACCTGGTGTGCCTACCCTGCTGACTGATTCACCGTCCCAATCATATAATCAGTACTCGCTGTCCTATGGAACTAATGGGATATAATTTAAAAAATATATTAGTACCAGTTGTCCCATGGGACTATTGGGACATAATTTTAAAAATATGTTAGTATCAGGTGTCCCAAGTTGTTGTGTTGTTGTGTTGGGACAAGTGGGATATATTATCCCACTTGTCCCATGGTGGGACTGGGCCAATGGGATTATTGGGATAGACCCAAAAATCCGACTGCTTAAGAAGCGTACATGTTCGCGAGCTGGCTGACCAAAAGCAGATGTATCCTCAGACTGCACAGCATGATTTCCTTCTTGTTTACTTCTTTTTAGTTTGCTTCTAAGCAGTCGGGTTTTTGATTTTGTTATTGTACTCAATTCTTATTTGGAGTTAGTTTTAACTGACACGGGGAGAGAACAGTCTGCATAAAACAATATTATTAATACATTTTATGTCTCATTTGGACCATTTATGGTTATTTTCTAAACTTACTGCTGTCTACCAGATTTAGAAATATGGCCATTATTTGCCATATAACTATTCATGTACTACTCTACACAGGCAAAATCTATACTTCTATACTAATATTATAAAGAGGTTAAGTTTGTGAGTTTGTGACGTTCTAGGGGGTAATCTCTGAACCGATTTTGAAAATTCTTTCACCAGTAGAAAGCTATATTATTCCAGAGTGTCATAGCCTATATTTTTTTTGAAAAAAAGGGCATTCTTATGAAAATTGCAATAAAGTAACCCAAAGTAGCAAAATGTTGCCTATAAAATTCATTCTTTGGCGTGCGCTGAGAAAACTGTTGATGATACATAAAAACTATGTACTACATGATTAAAGTACTCATTATCACCTACAAAAAAGTCTGGGTGAGAAAATATCTAACTATCATAGTTAAGGCACAATAGCAACTTTAATGTTTTAAATTTTAATTAGATCGCAGCGCCGCGCCGCCGGTAGAAACTAAAGTTTCTTGTGTTACATTCGTATTATAGTATAATTCTTATTCAAATAAATAGTTTTAACAAATTAGTAGGGTAGGGTAGGTAGGGTAGAGTAGGTAGGGTAGGAGGGTATCAGGGTAGGATAGGTGGGTAGAATAGGTATGGTAGGTAGGTAGGTAGGCAGTTGACGGGATCGAAGCCGCGGGGGTCAGCTAGTGGCTATTAAAGTCATGAACTATAATACTATGCTTTTACTGGATATCGTAAAGTGGGTAATAGTTTCAATAAAAAAACCAGCACAGCAGCAGTATTTTATGTGTTATGATACTGAACTATTTATCCGTTTAAACTCTTACCCTCAGTTTCTGAAACGGAAATTAAATCAATAAGTCCCTTAGGCAGTGTCGGCCCAGTAGACGGCCACGTTTATAGCAGCATCAGTGGGTTCAATTATGTGTATGAGCGCTTGGTCAGTTGCCGTGATTGGTTTCCTTTGAGAAATCGGGAGTTAGTCGTAAGATTCTCTTTATTAAGCCAAGCTGCTTCTTGTTGAAGTCATGGTTAACATGCTTCAAAGTTGGAATAGCCAATAGGGCCTAAGGTTCTAGATTGGCGACCGCGTAAATACCTACCAGCAGCCTAATTGCGTAAGTGAATTCTGCAAAGGAAACAAGTCGATTCTTTCAAAGAATCAGAATCATTTCTTTCAACTTTTTCGGTATTGCGAATCTAATTTAGAAAGCTAGCGTTAGCTATCCAAATCCTCCTTTGAGTTGAACACAGACTACTTAGAGATACTACCGAGTTAAAGATATATGACATTAATTTGCATTACACAATACCAATAGTGAAGTTTTATCTCGATTCTTCCTCTTTCATTCATTCTTTTACAATCAATTCTACGTCAAAATATTGGTTATGAAAGGAGCATAACCTTTTCGTTTCAGGGTGTAATATGCAATACGAAAAGTCGTTTTTGGGAAGGTTCCAACTTGTTTGCTTTGCAGAATTCACTTACGCAATTAGGCTGCCGGAGACGCAGCGTTGGAGGGCCTCCTACGAGGCCACGAGTGAAGGCCTTGGGAGTCTGCTGAATGTGAGAAGCACAAAACCGCAGCCTTATTGCGCAAGCGAATTCGGCAAGGGGAAGGGTTTGACCGCCATCAATCGACCAATCACTTGCGAGATGAATGACGCGATGTGGATTTCCGTCTCTGTGACTGGTCGATTGATGGCGGTCAAACCCTTTGCGTTGCTGTATTCACTTATGCAATTGCGCAGCCGGTCTCTGGCGACGCCCGAAGGAGGCTTCTGTCCTCTGAAATTATGAATTAAATGAGTTGCAATTACAATTGTGAACCAATCCAAATCTACCATTCTTCGACCTTAACTGATTCTTAAAATATAATTATTCTAATCCAGCCAAATCGGATTGCTACATATTTCACGGATCACTGTATTTCAGGGTATGAAAATTTCAGACATTTAGCTGACATCTGTCGACATGTCTGCTCTTTAATAGCCATGAAAGTCATAAAAACACGAAATAAAAACATTTTTATTGTTTCGTTATGATTATAACCTCGTTTGTGGACGTTTTTAATTCGTAGTTATGAGTGATGGGATTAAAAAGTGGCTGAGTAATTAATCGAATAAATAATTCCACCCATGTTGTTTCCAAGGATACTTACTGGGTCCAAATAAAATACTTAACTATCAACTTGTATATAAGAAGAAGCCTGTGTTGTCTGTAGGCCAAGGTAAGGGCAGGATTCCTGCCCTTACCTTGCTTGGAAAAGGAGAGGCAGGCGTCACAATCCTGCCGCAGGATTGTGACGCCTGCCTCTCCTTTTCCACTCAAGCTCAACACACACACGATTTACGACAACCTTTTTTACCGACATAAAAAGAAGGGATGGTAACATTGTTGGAATTGCACAATATTCACATATTTACTCTCTATGTGGTGTTTGTCCACGCATCTCTCCTAAACTAGCTATCGGATCGTGATAATTCTTTTTAGGGTTCCGTACCCAAAGGGTAAAAACGTGATTTTTTTGCGATAATGGTACGGAACCCTTAGTGCGCGAGTCCGACTCGCACTAGGCCGGTTTTTATTGGATTAAGTATCTATTACTCAACTTAGGTCATAGCGCAAGTTTCACCAAAATCGGTTAAGCAGTTTTCAAGATATGAAGCATACAACCGAACTCCTTAGCGACAAACTGCACGAATGTGTAAATTGAGTTATTATGGGTATTTTGTCAATTCTTTAGGTAAATAATTAATGAAATACTTGCTAAATTTGTAGTGATGGTGAACCAAAATTAAAAAGTAAGAAATAAAAAAAGTTTATGATTTCATTTTGATAATTATTGCAGGATTGAACTTTTTTTGCTGCCGGGATAGGGCACTGGCTCCTATAACACATCTGGTTACAACACCTACATAGAACAGGAGTCAGGGACTTCACTGATCTGTAATTTTTTTTATGTAAATACTGCTGTTTTAAGCTATTATATAACACATTCCTGGATTAAAATGGACTTATAGCGCCTAGATCTGCTGTAATATCATATGTCATTGTTCGGCCAGTTCCAAATTATGTAAGTAAAGAAAAAATTTTTTGACTGAAAATCACTACACAAGTTGCCAAAACTATTGTGCTGTTACCTACTCAACGAGTCCAACTCCAGACGCCCTTGAAATCTAAAAACTTGTATACAAACAACCGCGTGGTGCCGATCGGCATCAAACCAGTTCATTTGGCAGTCGACATGCCGGTAATTGGATCATAAGGGTGGTATAAGAAAGCGGGGGTATGCCGGCCGCGTAGGAGTGGCGTCGCGTCAGCCACGGCGTTCGTTTCATCTCGTAAGTACAGTTTTTTTTTCAACTTTGTAATGACAGCCAGTCATGGTAGCCGAAATGTGTGTTATACTCATGCTTTTTTGCCCATTTTCAATTTTAGAATGACTACCAGCCTAGGGTGGCGTATTGTGAATAGGTAGGTTAGTTTGAATTTAATGTCAAAAAACTTGTGTGAAATAGATGACCTACCCAGAAATCAAAATAAGTAGGTAGTGTAGGCACTTGACTAGAGTGAAAAGAGGTTTTTAATAGATATTTTTTCAGATTTGTCTGTATGTTTTTTTGCAGCTTTGTATGTTTGTAGAGTGTGTGCACTATCACAGTTTTGATTATAGATTTCAAAGTATTCTCTGTCTGAATACAAACCTTGTCTGAACCTGTGTTTTAAGGATTTTCATGTCAATGCAAAACGTACTGAAACAAAAAAAAAGGAATAGTTTTTGGAGATTGCGTCATAAGCCTCATCCGAACTTGGGAAAATGCAAAACGCCTAATATTCCACAATTTAAATAAAAAAGTTTCAATTCCGAGTGCGTGTAATGTCAGTTGGATTGTGTACTTAGACGCATTTCAATGGCTTTGGATGGATCTAATTCAAAGTAGGTGAAGGTGAAGTGTATTAGCGCGTGCCTAGGCTACCTGGGCGGCTTGGTAACAGAAGAAATGCACATAACTGTCGCGAGTGGTCTATCATTCGCGACAACGTGTTTAGACAACGTGTTGTGGGTTCAACTCTAGCGCACAACTAGTTTTGGTATGTTTTTAAATTTCTGGTAGGTAGCAAGTTCTTCCAGGGCTTAAGTTGGCACAGCTGAGGCCTTTGGATAACACGTTGCGCGTTCGATCCTTACACGCATCAAGTCTTCTTATCTTTAAAATTTCACAGCAAAATGGTACAGCGTGTGAGATCTGTGTTTGAAACACTCGGGCTCGATCCTTGGAAAAAACAAGTTTTGATATGGTTCTCGCCAAACATCTTGACCTCCCTGTAGTTGGCTTTCCGATGCGTGAGGCACGAAACGATGCTGTTTTTGAATGAGATTTACTACTGCGCAGCCATTGTAGCCAAGTTCAGGGCGGTCAAGAAGTTTGGCGAGAACTATACTTATGTACTGAAGGTAGATAAAATTTCTAGTAGGTAGCAAGTTATTCCGGCAGCCTTATTGCGTAAGCGTATTAATACGGCAACGCAAAGGGTTTGACCGCTATCAATCGACCAATCGCATAGACGGAAAACCACATCGCGTCATTCATCTTGCATGTGATTGGTCGATTTAATAGCGGTCAAACCCTTCGCCTTGACGAATTCACTTGCGCAATATTGGCTGCGGGGTTTAATAGTTTAAGTATTTTGAGCATGTGTGATCTGAGTTTGTAAACGCACTTATAAAACAAAATAAAATTACAAATTAAAAAAACCCCCGATTTCAATTTTTATTTCATGCTTTTTAAACTACATATTATATGCCTAGTAGCAGATACGCTTCACGCTTCGCTTTCTGTGTATCTGTCTGTTGCATCATAACGCCTAAACGGATGAATCGATTTTGATTTTGTTTTTTTTTGTTTGAAAGGTGACTTTGTCGAGAGTGTTCTTAGCTATGTTTGAATGAAATCGGTTTAGCCGTTCAAAAGTTATTCGCATATTACTCTTTGAATCTTATTTTTTTATTTTTAGAGGTATTTGGGTCGGGGGTTTTTTAAATTTAGTTTTTAGGGTTCCGTACCCAAAGGGTAAAACGGGACCCTATTATTGAGAATCCGCGGTCCGTCTGTCTGTCTGTCACCAGGCTGTATCTCATGAACCGTGATAGCTAGACAATTGAAATTTTCACAGATGATGTATTTCTGTTGCCGCTATAACAACAAATACTAAAAACAGAATAAAATAAATATTTAAGTGGGGCTCCCATACAACAAACATGATATTTTTGCTGTTTTTTGCGATAATGGTACGAAACCCGTCGTGCGCGAGTCCGACTCGCACTTGACCGGTTTTTTTTATGTACTTACCCATCACGGCACAGGCCCCGTCCTTTTAACGGAGAATCCAAAACTCTTATCTTTAATTAAAATATAGTGCACTGAAAAGCCATAAAAATAGCCACCTAACCACTCTGTCACAGAAAATAAATGATTAAAAAACTCATTTTCATATTTGTCACTACAAAAAGTTCTAGCTAAAAAAGTTTCAGCGCGTTGTTGCGAGCTGTCGTTTGATTCAAAATGTGACGTTTTTTGTTCATATTCACATTTTGTTAATTAACATTTAAAACAGTGATATTGTTATGGAACTGGAACCTTCTGCGAAGACCTAGTTTTTCTGTTGGGATTCTATGTTTGACGTTTTAATTGGCATCTGAGACAATTATGTCCAAAAGGTAAATATTTAAGTCAAAGAGATGGGACCAAGGGCGTCGCCAAGGGGGGGCAGGGAGGGGCACTGCCCCCCCCCTAGAGATTCTAAAAAAGTTGCCAAATGTAAAGCAACCAAAGTCCTAAGATGGTCTGGTCCTAAGATGAGTGTGCACAGAAAACTTATTCATGGAAATTTACATGATTTTCATAATAAAGTGGTCGAAAAGTTTTCGAAAAACCCCCGAAGGCAACCTAATCAAAAAAGAATCTTTGTTTACCACTATAATATTAAAATTTGGTAAATAATTACAAAAAAAAAATACACTTTATATTCAAATTCAAACTCCCAAATTATTTTTATTCTATTTTTCTAACAGTAATAACTTATTTAGAACTTTTATTTATTGTACAGTCAAGAACTCGTGAAGCTTTACACGTTGGACTCTGTACCGTTATTATTACAATCGCTGTAGATGTAAGGTTAGTACTACAAGTGAAAAGCTTCATGTGCTCTCGACTTTACGAACAATTCATACTTTTCTCATTCTCCATATCAACTTGCCCCCCCCTTGGCCATCGGCTGGCGACGCCCTTGGATGGGACGCCTGATGTAGTAGGTTTGAATCTGGCAAGTGATCAAATAGGTACAGTAATAACAGCGGATCTTTGTGTCTCTGAAGTTGGTTATGGAAACCATTGCGCAAGAAACAGTTTTTCATCGAGTATACTGCATACAGTAAGCGAGATAGGACGATGCAACAAACGTAAGCGAGTGAAAGAGGCAGTTATACAATGCTATCTTCTACTTCAACATTGACATAAAAATAGCAACAGCGCAGGTTCTTGCAGCCAACTTCAGAGACACAAAGATCCACTGTGATATAACCACTTACCAAAATCATAATTTACCTTAAATTGCTTATTTCCTATAATCTCAGATAGCACTGTTAGTATAAACATCGTCTTTTTCGTATAATCCGAGACTTGAGACTTGAAAGAAATCCTGAAAATTACCGATGATGACTGACCTTGACCTTGGCAGTACAGTGATAAGGGATTGGATAATTATTTTGTTATGTTATAGAAGATTCCTTATCGCTATCTGCACCTGCCTAGTTACAAACGATTCGTATCGAATCTCTTTCTACATTCGTTAACGCCTTCTATTTGTTTGGTTTGACCACGTGACTTAACGTTCAGAGTCATTCCCATACATTGATTCGTTTTCTACTAGCGTTATCTATTGTAGATTGTCAACTTGGCTACAGATGCACAGATAATGAAACGAGACGAGACTGAAACGAGATGTTTATCCGGCAGCCCAATTGATTAAGTGAAATCGGCAAGGCAAAGGGTTTGACCACATGAAGCGTATGACAAATTCTCTTTTAATAATTAGGTACCGTAAAACGGGGTGAATAGAACCTCAGGGGTGAATGGGAACATAACTTTGATATGAATAATATCAAGCCTGGGGAAGGACATAGGCTACTTTTTATCAACACACCACAAAGGCGAAGTTTATAATAAAACTGTAACTTGATTGACTAACAAACCCAGCGGTCGATGCACAACCGAAACCAATGAGCTTAAATGAGCACTGCGAAAGGAATTTCGATAATTCCACTTCCAAGGATTTGCCCCGTTATTGGTGGGTTCAAAGATTGTATGGAATCCATCAGTTTTGAAGTTAGACATCTGAAATTTCGAATACGTGTACGACATACAGTAAAAAAAAATGGTTTGTCACGAAACTTTATGTGGCAGACCAAATTCCACGCGAGCGAAGCCGCGGGCAAAAGCTAGTTATTTAATATATTGGATGGACCTATTAAGATGTTGTAAACAATTTTTTTATAACGTGTAAATTCTCATCAAAGTTTTGTTCCCATTCACCCTGAGGTTCTATTCACCCCGTTTTACCCGGTATTGCAAAAAATAATGGACTCTTTCATTGTTGAAGATACTCTTTTCAAAGGAGTCTTACAATTTTTGGCAGTACCTAAAACGTAAAATTGAAAAAAAAAAAATATCAAATCCTTTGCTTTGCCGAATTTACTTACGCAATTGGTCTGCCGGTTCCTAAAACTCTATTTGAGTAAGACTAATGCGTGGGTTACATAAAGAGCAGCAGATTAATCGATTTATCATTCGTCAAGTGTCAAGTTATTCGTTTCTGTGTTCTTATGTGTACAGCAAAGGAGGAGTGGGACCTAGCCCTTTCCATCATCGGACTACAAGACGTACGGCCATGTGCCATCGGTACATGGTGGACATCTCTCCCATGCGCACAAAGCGTTTTGCTAATACTTTCATTGTGCGCACAGCTAAGGAGGGGCACTCCCTTCCGGAGTCTTTGTTCCCTGATAACTACAACCTTGGGGTCTTCAAGTCAAGAGTGAATAGGTTTCTTCTAGGCAAGCTTGCTTCATCGTCGACCAGATCATCGCTTATCATCAGGTGAGATAGTGGTCAAGCGCAAGCATATCAAAAAAAAAGTTAACCGATCACAGCCAGTTAGTGCAGTTCCCTCTTGCGTCCAATCCGAATCCAAATTTGAATTTAGAGTTCTATCCGAATTGTTTTTTTTTGGTGTCCTACAAGTCAGTATTAGTAGCACAGAACAGATAAAAGAGGTTTTATCTGTTCTTAGTAGTATTATGGATAATTTAGAGTTCTGACCGACATTCCTCGGAGTCGATTTGTATGATTGTTCGGAACCGCACTTAGCATGAGGTCGATCCCAATTGCACCAACAATTTAGAGTTCTGACCGACATTCCTCGGAGTCGTATTGTATGATTGTTCGAAACCGCACTTAGCATGAGGTCGATCCCAATTGCACCAACAATTTAACTCGGAGTTAGATGCTAACACGAGTTTAAATAAAAAATATTTTCTACATAATAAATTGCCCGTGTTACCTACTAACTCGGGCGTTTAGTAAGGTAAACCCAGGGTGGCGAGCGGGCCTAATTATTTTTTTGTGAGGATCACCCTTTTCGAAACCGGGTGTAGGTTTGTTTTATGAAAGAATAAGCAAAAATAGCAAACAGAGGACTACCCACTTAATAATAAATTCCTATTAGTATTGCTTTTTATTAACACGCTTTTATTAGCTTGGTATGTATATATCTATGTAACGGAATCTTTGAACGTGATTTTCACTCCCTTCAAAACGTCGGCTTAATTTGAAACACTTATCAAGGACCGATAACAAAGCAATAATTTAAATAGTTTGTCCCATTATCGTTACCAGGATCTTCAGGATTGCGATAGAGCTAAACAGTAAAAAATAAATAATAGATTATATGTAAAAACAAAAAAAAATACGCTGGAAAACCAAACTAAAAAGTAGAAAATAATTTTTCGTAAATTAAAATAAATTTCGTAAATTAAAAAGTATAGTGTGATTAACATAAAATATATTTTATTGTAAAAAAAGCGTGGGAGCTTGATATCAATTGTTATAATATTTTATTGACAGATATTGGTAAAAGTAGAATCATTTTGTAAATACCTTTAAAAGCACACCACGTTTTTTTTCGATTATTTTAACTGTTAGTTTTATTGTAGATGACAGCTGATATTACTAACGAATTGTGCAAATATTAGTACTTATTTAGGTACTACTCAAATTAACTGTGCACCTGACGCTGTCACGTCACTCTGACTCGCTAAAAGGGGAACGCGGGGCGCCGCGCGGGTAGACGAGAGTGAGGTCGCATTCCGACGTTAGGTAGTATTTGTGCTTTACACTGAAAATCTAAACTATAATCGTGACCGATGTCGTTTCTTATTTTACATGCAGCGATAACTTACTTACGTACGAAATTAAAAAATCAAAGTCATAATCCTAATTAATTACTATGTTACCCTTACACTATAACAACGAGTATCATTCGTAAGTATCAAGTTTAATTAACTATTATGTTATATTAAGTATTTTATAGCTGTCAAATCCGACTTCTTAAATTGCCACGACTATAGGTTTAGATTTTTCAAAATCTTTTAACAATAAATAGATACCTACTACGGTAGTCAAAATAATTAACGCGGAGTCCCTAAGATAAGTAATTAGAGGTACCCAGTTAGTTTTAGTTAACAAGCGCTTAGCTCTAGGCGCGTAATCGTGTTACATCGAGTTAATTAGGCTTTAGGAGCCAAGCTCCTCCCGTTAACCAAACTTCTTGGCCGCCCTGAAGTTGGCTACAATGGCTGCGCAGTAGTAAATCTCATACAAAAACAGCACCGCTTCGTGCCTCGCGCATGCGGTAAACCAACTTCAGGGCGGCCAAGAAGTTTGGCGAGGACTATACCTCCTTACGCAGAGGGCTTGCCCATAGTATACTAGTATTTCATTATCTGTGCCCATAGGATCCACCTAGGCCGAATCTACGGAATGGATTGTTCTACAATCCTTTCAAACGGTGGGATATTAGTATAAGGACTGGTATTAACCAGTCCTTACTAATTTTTTTTTTAATCATTTCAAGCTTTTTCTGTTGCATATTAATGCAACAGAAAAAGCTTGAAATATGCATGCAAATATGCTTGAAAAATGCGTAAAATATGCATGAAAATTTCTCAAATATGCAACATTAAAGTTTTAGAAAACGAAGAAAAGGAATAAAGTGGTAGGATTATTTATTTTTTATTTCTAAATCAGCATACAATTTGTGAATTCAATCATTATTTATCAATTCCAAAATGTAACAACTTTGTAGACGATAATAATGCACTAAAACGAATAATTATTTGTCAATTTTGTAAACAATCAGGTCAGGTTCTAAATGTATAGGCTTCAATCAATCAGAGAGTTAGTGTATATGAGCGAAATTTTGGTTAGAGAATTTATTATTACACTTATCAATAGCGTAACCTACCGAAAAATATGTTTAATGAATATAGCGAAAATATGCATCATCATTAGATATTAGATATATTATGCAACTTCCGCTAAAAATAGGGTAAATAAGCAATTTCATATGCAAATGCATATAATTCTCTAGTTATTGGAATACCTAGGATTCTAAAGGTAGCTAGAGTTTACCTACTCTCGCTTTTGCTTCGTCCACGTTGAAACTATATTGTCATACGGACTTATACGCAATTTGTGTTACGTACAGATGATACTGAAATAGACTTATTCCGATAAATTACCGTTTCGAAAGCTTTTATTTTGACAGTTCGTCTATTGCATTGAACTTTATTTAGTCCATTGCTATAGTAATTGAAATTGCTGACTTGACAAAACGTAAACTTTTGTCATTGTTCCATTATTTTACCTACATTAGTTATCTAAGATTCATACAGTGTTTTTACCTTTACAAATTTCTGAATAAAGATTATAGATTGTAAACGTGTTACACTAACGCCCAGATTTTTAATCCGTTGTTAACTCAATCAATGGTTAAATATGCTAACCAAGTGTTTCAAGTTTCGGTTTAACGCATTTATTCTTTAATTCTAAGTCTTAAAAATTGTCAAATAATTAACTCTCTTATTTGACCATTTGTGAGGCTAAAAACTGAAGAAAAGTGGTGTTTGTATTTAACCATTATTTGAGCTAACTACGGATCAAAAAACTGGGCCTAAGGCCGGTTGCAGTGTTCGACCAACCATCAGTGCGTACGGTCCGTCTTGACGGTACGCATAACCGACCGTCAGTTTTTTATCATTCAGAGCTCTCCTGACCAACATACTGACCTGACTGGTACAGTCGGTACACAAAATGGACGAGTTTACAAATAGTTTATTTGCTGCCTATTATTTTCGTAAACGGTTAGGGACAGAAGACGTAGATATCACGTACACCCAAACGTCGCCCAAAGAGCATTTCAAAGGGAATTCATTACTTTTCATTATTTCCCGAAGATGAAGATATTTTTTTAATTACTTTAGAATGTCGATTAAAATTTTTGATGAATTACGCAGCGAAATTACAAGACAAATTAAAACATCAAAACTTATTTTGATTTAAGACATATTAGCGTGCGGTCGGTCCACCGTCGCGTCGGTGCACTGATCGCGATTATTTGTTTCCATATAGTGCGAATTTTCATACAAATGACAAACGCGACTGACGTACTCACCGACGACGGTCGGTCGAGGACTGTAACCAGCCTAAGGGTTGCATACATATTGTGTTACTGTGTTATCTTACGCCTAAAACAATCATTATACTAGGGTATGCAAGGAATCTCAACAGGTTGGATTGGAAGCATATCAAACCGTAGGGCCATTTGCGCAATAATACGTCTAAAATTGAGAGATTGACTTCTTCTGAGACACCCTATATTTGGTTGTACGAGCAGTACGAGTATTTCAGTATTTCGATCATCATCATTGTTAGCTTATGCTCTGCTTGTCTTACGCTTTCCTCAGCTCTGTTACCAGCTGCGAAGATCGTCGCTCCACCAAGCATGAGCGCGATCAACGCGATTGCCTTTAATACCAGCTAAGCTTCTTCCCCATCATCACATTTCAAAACTAGGACACGAACATGCTCATCAATTGAATTACTAGATACTGTAAGGTTATGTCAGAACGTAAGTAGGTGATGGTCGTAATCGGCATGTCAAGCTGATTATCTTCAGTTTATTATGTGTGTGCTCTTGTGTGGCTTCTTGCGTCCGCATGGCCTTTGACGGGTAGGACTGTAGGTATGGTATTGTCTATGGACTTGTGGAGTTGGCTGGGACTGTTCGAAAAGCCAGCAAGGTTCGTTTTTGGGAGGGTTGATGCTTGTTGGAGTGGCTTGAGGATCAACGGGATCTTAACGGGCAACTTAGACGTTGCCTAGAGAACAGGCTTGAGAAGAGTTTCTGTTGCCGCGATATGTCGTGAACCTACATCTTTTTACCCGACTGCCGAAGTCCGATTCGGACTTGAAGATGAACAGGGGTCTAAACGGCGACTTGTAGTAGTTGTTTAGAGACCAGGCTTGAGAAGATTATGTGTGCCCGCGACTAGCGAGTGTCGTCAGTTAGTTGGGCTGCTTTTGGATGCATCTTCCTTTAAACCCCTGACGGAAATGAGGGTTGTTATGAGTTTGACGTGTGTTGCTGTGTATCTGTGTCTGTTTGTGGCATCATAGTTCCTAAAGAGATGAACCGATTTCGATTTATTTATTTTTTGTTTAAGGGTGACTTTATCGAGAGTGTTCTTAGCTATGTTTGATGAAAGTCGGTTCAGCCTTTCAAAAGTTTTGGGCGTTTTACTGTTTTAATCGGGGTATTTTCGCAAGATATCGTGTCATAATAACTAGTCCGATAGATTGTCGATCAAAGCGTGTCTACTACTAGATACATTAAGTAGTTTAATAATCATGAAATGAAGACTTGTCAGAGGTATAAATACAAAAAAAAAACTTGTATTGTATCTGTTTATAGTAATAATTTTTACTACCGGTACCTGAAACCTTGATCCATCAGGTTCCAGCTAATCCAGTCTTTGATTAGTAAATTTTCTGTCGAATCAATTACTGTGTTTTTAATAGCTGGCTAGCTACTATTTAAGTGCAAAGAGATTAAGTAGTTATTGTTTGAAGGCAAGAGTTAATGAAAATTGAGTGTTTCCAGTTTGTAGATAAGCAGTCTGCCTGAGGGGGCGGACGCCGCTCCAGAGGACAGTGGAGTAATCCGGCAAGATGTCCGAGAAGAAGGACCTAGAGTCCGTGAGTATGAATCCGTATTTATAAACCAACGCCAAAACATCTACGCATCTACGCTTCTTGAGTTAGACAATATATCTCCATATTCCCTAATTTCAGTTTCTTATTAACACATTCAAAATCAAGTTTATCGTCGCGTTACTCATCTTCGTCGATAATTTTTTTTTATATTCCGTCCAGCCATTAGTTTTATATTTGACATCATAAGCACGCCTATGAAGTTCGATAATTAGAGTCTGGCAAACGAAAGTAGAGTAACAAAAGAATAACCCCAAAGCAATAGATTAACCCCAAAACTAATATAAGAATTATTTATTTTATTTCGTCTGAATAAAAATACTATAGGTAATTGAGGTAGGTAATATTTTAGATATTATGTATCAATCTCAATAAAAAACAACAGTATTCTATAATAATTTTGGTTTATTCAACTCACTAGCGTCATACTAACTTATGAAATCTAACACCACACGTAAACAATCTTGTTTTTGTTTGAGTTCGACATCTTTATCCTGATGTTTTTCTTGATATTTAGACATCATGCGAAACGACATCTCCCGTAATCCACTTTTAATTGTTTTATTAATTTTTCACTTAATAAATGCTATTATCAAGACCACAACAAACCACCAAAAATTGATGTTGACATTAGTATAGCATTGCCATATAAAAAGTTTGCAAATAATTCGAGTGTCTACTTTCGTTTGCCAGACTCCATTAACAGGCAGCTATAGACAATAAAATGTAGTACTTCGTGGACGCTTAGTAGTAGTGAAATGACTTGCTATTTAACTCCTATATTCCAATAAATAAAAAGCCACAAAGGAATCGAATTATGTACTAAGTGTATGTCGAACTGTGTAAAGGAAAATATTAAATTTTTACTGCTTTATTTACTGCAATAAAGCAGTTTTATTACCATAAAACTTAATAAAATTAAGATGTCTTAAGTAACGTTAAATGTTGAATAAAAGCAATAGAATATACATTTGGATAGAAAAAACAACACAACATATTGAGCAATAATAAAATACTAATGTGTTAAATAGAATAAAATTTCTTCGTAAATAAAGTCAATCGCTGTAAGAAATCGACTCGGTAACGCATTAGGAGATCACTAAATGATAAGTTTTTTGAGTTGTCATATGTAAAATTAATGACTGGGCGGAATATGGGTACCTTAGTTCTATTTGCTGCACAAAAAAAAGAAAAATACACGGAAAAGAGAATATAGGGTAAACGGTATAGTCATTGGCCAGTTAAGCTACCTCAAGACGCTATTTATAATATAAAAAAATATAAAACGGATAAATGTAAAGGAAATAATTTTTAAAATATACTACATTAAAATATGTATTCAATGGTATGGCTTGCATACTCCTTTTTCACACACTTTTATTAATAAAATCTACATAAAGATACAAATATTGAAACAGTTATTGGCCACCATAATCACAGTAATTGGCCATGTAATCTTACAGTTATTGGCCATAGGAAACAAAATAATTATTAATATTCAAAAACAAAAACTACTAATTAAAAATGTTGTAATCATCAGAAGGCTCGGAATTATCGTTAATTACGTAACTTTTGTGGCATATAAAATCAACAAATTCGTCAGTATCCGGGATATTTTCTCGATGATTATTGGGTATGCAGTGATTAGCCATTCCTTGAGATTATTGAGTAGCGATTCCTTGATGCAATCTTCTTTTTTATGAGTCAAATACGGCGTCGGTCCAAACTTCGATTTAAAGTGGGATTTTTAAGTTTAAATTGTAAAGTTGACCTGGTAATATATTTTTTCGCAACTGCTCTCAAAGACATTTTTTTATTCTGATTTTTATCTAACACCTCATCTAGGGCTTCTTTGGTGTACTGAAGTCTTTTGGTATGATTATTTTTAATTTGACCTGATAGAACAGAAAAATAAGCATGAGTGATCTTGTCCAAAATAAAAATATTATAGTTATTGGCCTCCTTATTTGTATTGAAAATTATTCCAAACTTCATAGTACTTGGCCTAGGCCAATAACTGTTTACACAGCCCTAAAATTAGTGACAAACGAATATGATGCCTAATATAACAAACGGTAAAGATTTAATTCATTATAAACGCATTTTGTTTTGGAAGAAATGAATATAGTTATTGGCATAGGTGGTCAATTACTGTAATGTTATTTAAATTTTTGGTGCAGTAATTGGCCACTACATTTTTAAAGTTTATGTTATGATTTTGTCATTTTATCCTTCAAATACGCGTAGTATTCATTTCTCTCTATATATTTTACAGATTTTTAATCACTGAACTATGTAAATTTACTTCAAAATATCACATCCTAAAATTGTATGAACTTAACATTTTTAAACAAACTTACCCGTTTTCGACACCGCCACGAAAAAATCACAGGCTACAAAAGAACGAATACATCTAGCGGTGTTTTGACGAAACTTTTAGACAGTCAACAATTGTGTTGCCTTAATGCATTTTAATATTTACCATTTAGTAATTTGGGTTGCTAGTTTTTCAATACCGCTGGTGAAATGGCTAATAACTATATAGGGGCCAATAACTATACCGTTTCCCCTATCATCGGAGATTCAAAACAGATTGTTCCAAACTCAAATCAGAATAAATTTTCAGTGATGCCATTAGAATGTTTTAAAAAGTTACCTATTCTGACGTTTAGTGGAAAATTAGCGCGGGATCGACGGAGTTTTAAATGCGTTTGTTTATTTAGTAATTATTTAATCTAAAAGGCTTTAAAAATAAAGTTTTTGTGGATTAAGAAATTTATTTATTTTATATTCAGTTTTTTCACAATGATCTTGCTTGTATTTGGATAACAACAGTAGGTACCTAGTTAAGTACCTATCTACTTACCATTAGATAATAGTACTTTATTTTTTTATTACTTACCTAAAGGGTGACCCAGAGCTAGAATGTGTCCAGAAGCCGATGGACCTGCCAACCCTGCCGAAACCTCTGACCTTCGAAGAGAAGAAGTATCTCCTGGCTGTCGAGCGCGGGGACATGGGCAATGTAAGACGGTAAGTTCAAATTTCATAAGAGGAAACTAACCTACCGAATTCTAACAGTACGTCATGCGAATTTTGCCCAAAGATACATTTATTACTAGCTTCTGCCAGCGGCTTTACCCGCGTGAAAGTCAAAAATTATCCCGAGGGTACATATTCCGAGGATAAAAAGTATCCTATGTGCTATTTCTGACTTTAATCTATCTCTGTGCCATATATCATCCAGATCCGTTCAGCCGTTCTGGCGTGATTAAGTAACAAACATAATTCCACACAAACACACACACCTATCCATTCAAACTTTCACATTTTTAATATTAGTAAGATTTTTTATATAATTTATTGTACACCACTAATATATACAGGACAAACATATGCGGTCTTATCGCACTGGGCAATCTTGTACAGACAACCTTTGGATGGACTGAACCAGAGGAGATGAATTTAGGGCAGTCAGGGTAATATCATAAATAATATTACTTAGACATACTAACATATTATATATATAATACTACATAATGTACTAATAAATATCAAATATATGTCAGAGAAAGTTAACATTGTACTACAAATAGTAGGAATAATAAAGCTCATGTTATACGGGGCGAGCCTGTTGCTCTAGTAAAAAAAAATAAACCGACTTCCAAAACAAAACATTACAAAGCGAAAAATAACTTTGTTTTCGGAAGCAGGTACTTGGTACCATTTTTAGGGTTCCGTACCCAAAGGTTAAAAACGGGTCCCTATTACTGAGACGCCGCGGTCCATCTGTCTGTCTGTCACCAGGCTGTATCTCATGAACCGCGATTGCTGGACAGTTGAAATTTTCACAGATGATGTATATCTGTTGCCGCTATAACAACAAATACTAAAAACAGAATAAAATAAATATTTAAGTGGGGCCATACAACAACCGTGATTTTTGTGACGTTTTTTGCGATAATGATATGGAACCCTTAGTGCGCGAGTCTGACTCGCACTTGGCCGGTTTTTTTTTATTTTTGTCACTGACTGCCGAAAAGAAAGTTATTTTTTGCTTTGGTTTTTATTTTATTATTAAAGAGTTTTTATAATTCTCTTTTTAGATTGATTACCATTAAAATACGAATGATTAAGAATGACTTAAAAACTACTCGTCAGATCTTGATAAAATTTAATTGGGATCACGTGAGAAGTACCAGCTTTCAAATAAAAGAATCGTCAAAATCGGTTTATAATTGGCGGCGTAATCGTGTAACAAACATACAAAAGCATACAATCGAATTTAGAACCTCCTGCTTTTTGAAGTCGCTTGAAAATAACCAAGCACGAATCCAACTAAGAACTATGGCTTTTGTCTAACCCCTATATTTTAAATCATGTCTCCCAACTCGAGAGCTTTTTCTGTTGTCAAGGCGACTGAGTTGAGTGGCTATCTGGCGATCCTACAATCTGACTAAAGTCTCCGCCAGATTACAAAAAATAAAAGTCATTGATCCGACTTGTATCAATAGGTATAATTACGTAACATGAAAACATGATTTTTTGTTTATTAAGATATTTTGATAATTTTGGTCTTAAATGAATGGTATAGACGTAGAACCATTTTATTCGTTTAAATCATGTAAATCGGACCAGGCGTTTATGAGAAATTTAACTCATTACTGAATGCCAAGTGAAAGGGTCACGGACGCCCCTTACTGCGATACGTTTGTTTGGGTCGTGTTAGCGACACTGCCTTTACATTTTGTTCGTTACGTTTCGAAATATTGGAATACATTGGTAAACAGGTGTTAACAAATTTTATTTTTCTGTTATCTGGCGGTGACTTTAAGAATATGGATCTTTGGCTCACTATAGGCGCACGCAAGCCCATAACTAGGTACGAATCCGGGATAGCAACTAAGAACTCAAACAATGGTCAAAGACCCAGAAATTTGGCTTCGTTGTCACTAGTACCATTAACAGTTCCATGATGGAACTATTGATGTTTTTTGTAATCACTAGTTCCATTTTAGAAGAACCTGAAAATAATGGAACTAATGTTGATTTTTTTATCACTAGTTCCACATTATTATTTTTGGCCCTAGTGAATTTTTTTAAGGGTGTAAAAACACTAGAGGTAAAAAAAAAACAACATTATTAATTTTTTCTTACTTTATTTTGTTTTATTATAGTATTTAGTGATAGTGATCGAATAGAAACAACAACCTAAACGACGCAGAATTTACCAAGACAGAAATGACTTGATCATTGAAGCCCAAATGAAATTATGAACAGGCTAAATATTTGTGAGATTTTTTTTTAGATAAAATACGTTGAGCGCTTGCTGTAATGAATAGAGATGATTTCAAAGACAAAGGGGGGATGGTAAACAATTCGCCTCCCAAGAAGTATTTGAACTGGTCCAAACGCTATCCCATCTGAGATATCGGGCATCCTGGCATTTACTTCCTCATCCTTCTTTCAAATATGATTATTTAAAATCCATATTGAAGCCGAATGATAAATGAATAAATAAATATTTGTTGATTTTATTGAATTTTTTTATTTCTATTTGTTTTTTTTTTATTTCTCCTTGTTTTTACTTCGTTTTTACACTCATAATAAAATTCACAAGTGCCTAAAATAATAATGTAGAACTAGTGATAACAAATTCAACATTAGTTCCATTATTTTCAGGTTCTTCTAAAATGGAACTAGTGATTAAAAAAACATCAATAGTTCCATCATGGAACTGTTAATGGTACTAGTGACAACGAAGCGAAATTTGTTCTCAGAATTTGGGTCCATTTTATCGACAGAACTCCAAATGTTAACTATTAAGTATCAGCCTAATATCAAATAAGCCTTGATTTTTATATAGAGGAGAAAGTTTAACTTTGCTATTATTAAAAAAGTTATGATTACCAACATAGGTACGAGTACCTTCTTAGAAATTATTTTATACCTTCTTACGATCCTTTACATACGAGAGTTAGCCTATTTTTGATCTAAGGATCCTTGAGATAAAACAGTCTACGATTTCTTGAAGTATTTAATTAAGTTCCAGGAAAAATAATGTACAGCCTATAACATATTAAGGATCGCATTATTGGAAACCTTTTCAACTCAACAAGTTGCTACCTATAGTTGTTTCGTTTTAACAAGCCAATAGCGGTCATTACCCTTTCCCTAATATCACATCTAGACTTTTATTAATTATTTTTGTTTGTCTTTACTAAGCAATGTGATCGCTTAGCGAAAAAGCAGGTTCCGTACCCAAAGGGTAAAAACGGGTCCCTATTACTAAGACTCTGCGGTCCGTCTGTCTGTCTGTCACCAGGCTGTATCTCATGAACCGTGATAGCTAGACAGTAGCAATTTTCACAGGTGATGTATTTCTGTTGCCACAACACACAACAATTACTAAAAAAAGGAATAAAATAAATGTTTATTTTTTATTTTTATCTGTCTAGCTACACGGTTCATGAGATACAGCCTGGTGACAGACAGACAGACAGGCGGACCGAACTGAAAATTTTGGATTGAATTTTAAAATTAATTAAACTAAAACCAACATTTTCAAAAGTACCCTATTATTAGATATGCTGTACATTTGATATAAAAATATTAAAAAAATTAAAAACAATGTCATTAAAACAACAATTATCTCAATAAATGTGAAGGACAAGGTCAATGAACGTTTTTGTCGCGCTAAATTGCAAAGGCTCTTTATATTTAGAATTTCTGTTTCCGTAAACTTATAAATAAAAAGAGAACTTCAAAATATGTTTCGTATAAATGTATTCTTGTTGTTTGGTTGAACAAATTCACTTAACATCCAATTAAGTTTAGAACCCAATGTAAACAGGGGAATGTATATCTTTTTACAAAAATAACTTGATTATGTCATACTTTTGTGGAAAATAACTCGAGATGATGACGAAATTAAATAGGGGAAGGATGTATTGTTTTCGATTCCATAAATGTTTCGGTGTTACTGGGTGCCATCACGAACCTATTGAATCTTAACGACTGCAACTAAGGCTTTTCTATGATGGCTTACTGTATGTGCTGTGTGCAAACTGTTTAAAGTACATCAGTATGTACCTGTAGATATATATCTTCAGGTAACATACTACATAGAACAGTGGTGGCCCAGTGGTAACGACCCTTCTGACTTACGTTTTATTGGTCGTGGGTTCGAACCTAGGCAGGCGCTTTACTTTGTGTAAATTATATCATCACCACTGCTCTAAAACAGTAAAGGACACAGGACAAGGAACATCGTGAGGGAACCGGCATGTCCTAGAACCAAAATTTCGAAGACATGTGACAGCCACAAATCCGCACTGGGCCCATTGCCTCTCATAGAGAGCAGGCCTGTGTCCCAGCAGTGAGAACATTAAAATACATAGACTGATAAACACATTACCCTCCTTCGGCAGTCGGGTAAAAAGGCTGATGGTGACGATAACTAATATCTTACATTTACAGCCAAATTTATACAAGTAAAAATTAAAAATTTCCAAAACCCCCGGCAATGTTTTTAATTTCATTCTTTTTAAACTACATAATATATCTAGTAGTAGACACGCTTCGATCAACAATCTGTCGAACACGTAATTATGACACGATATCTTGCGAAAATAATCCGTTCCAAACAGAAAACAGGCCATAACTTTTGAAAGGCTAAACCGATTTTCACCAAAAATAGCTAAGAACACTCTCGACGAAATCACCTTTCATACAAAAAATCAAAATTAAAATCGGTCCATCCGTTTAGGCGCTATGATGTCACAGACAGACACACAGATAAACAGCAACACACGTCAAACTTATAACACCCCTCTTTTTCCGTCGGGGGTTAAAAAAATACCAAAGCTATATTTGTTATCAGCACTTCATCGATCAAATAAAAGGCAAGTTCATCCAGGATTCTCGTTCTTACAACTTTATAGGCTACCTAATGCGTCCGGAGAGTTCCTTAAGGGTTATTGGACGATTCGCCCGAATTTAACACGCCTGAATCGGGCGAATCGACCACTATTAAAAATATTCATTTTTCTGTGTCGATTCGCTCGAAGTTAATTTATCGGTGGGCGAATCGACCACTCCAAAATTATTTAGTAAGCGATTCACTTGAATTTTATTTTAGAGAACAAAAAATATTAAATTACAGTCGTGCTCACCCGTCTCGGAAATAATATGAAGAATTAATCAAAGTTAATAGATATTTTACTAGAAACTAGGAAAGCAATTCATTAAATAAGTAATTACCACTTAAAATGTGGAGAGTCATTTATACCCAAACTACCAGCAGGCCAGAATCATGAAGAAGTATTTGCATGGCTAGAATCATTAGCGGTAGAGACTAACGGAGTAATAGGACTTCAGAATCGAAAATCACCCGGTACTCTTTTTACCGCTCATGCTTCCTCATGATTATAATCTTCTGGTACTTAAGTTAGTCTTTACCGGTACCGAAATGACTTGATAGCGTATAGAGCTTTCTCTTTGTTTTTTTTGTAGCGAATATTGCTGTCTCCCTCTTAGTGTTTTGTCGTTAATTAATCAAAAGAATCATGAGCGTTAGATATATAAACAGGTCTCCTACTAAATAATTTTGGAGTGGTCAATTCGCCCACCGATAAATTAAATTCGGGCGAATCGTCCAATAACCCTTCTTTAAGGGTGCTAGTATGATTTACATAAATATATCGGATCTGAATGGCTGGCTGGTGACCAAGTGCTGTTGAAACTTCATTACTAATGATAGTATGTCTTAACTAATATTATATAGAGGTAGTTTGTATGTAATGGGTATCCCCAGAAGTTTTAATCGGATGACAAATATTTCACGGATTTAAACTACACTATCGCTGAGTGCCATATGCTATTTTTTATCCCGAAAAAGTACCCTATCCCTTTTATTACTGCACGAATGCGCGTGTAAAAGGCTAGGTTTACATAAAATTATAAAGAACTAGTGGACGTTTCTTGGTTTCACCCGCGTACTTCCCGTTCCCGGGGAATACAGGGATAAAAAGTAGCCTATGTCACCCGGGGATAGTGTAGCTTCCCAACGGTGAAAGAATTTTTAAAATCGGTCCAGTAGTTTTTAAGTTTATACGGTACATACAAAAATACAAATCTTTCCTCTTTATAATATTAGTATAGAGTATAGATAATACATAGTTTGAAAAAATGCCCACTGCTTATTAAGGTACAGTCGGCAAACTTAATTACTGTTTCCACTCTAATCGGATTACCTTAGGTATTAACTTGTCCAACTGTATTCATACCATGATCCTATGAACTATGATTGCGTCAATTACTAGCATTGAGCATTGAATAGGTAGGATTTCACGTGCAGAATTGGCAATCGGATGTTAGAAAAAATTAATTAGAGATTTTTTAATGCTTTTTTGAGCTCGTTTTTACAGTCATATTGTTTAAAAAATTGAGTTTTCCTGAGAGACTTTCAAGACTTTATCGGAAAAAATCGTGATCCTTTCCTAATCAGTAAAACTCAACATGCAGAGAATTTCATTTAAGTATTCCTTATTCATCTAGTTAATGCTACTTCATTACATTGGGTGTTATGATATCTGGCGCTGGTGAATTAGCAGAAAGGAACACCATTGCCTATCCCTTTGAGAAAAACAGCCGAGGTGCTTAATTCTTATAAACTTTTTAAAATTGTACCTAACCTGATGTTTAAGTTCTTCACACGCTAGGAATCTGCGTTCTACCAACAATCTTCTCCTAGTCTGTCCTTCTCATACTACTGATTATATATTGTCTATTCTTCTTTGGAACGCGCTTCCACTCGAAATCAGGTCGGCCACCAGCCGGTATGCGTTCAAGCGGAAATTGCGGTTACATTTTCAGCGGGGAGGATGCCATGTCGATAACTTATTTTCTACTTTTACTTTATTAATATATAATATATTTATATAGGTATGTATTATATTAAATATATATATTTATTTTATAAGCAAAAATTTTTTGTTTTACTTTCGACCTTTTAAACAATGCACCTGCCATGTTGTCTCTTGTTTGGTTGACTGGTAGAGAATAAGGCATTAAGTCCGCCATTGTTACTTTGTGTATGAAGTTTTAAATAAATAAATAAATTACCTAATTATGCACTGTAACTGTCCCACTGCAAGGTACGGGCACTCCTCACCACAGTTGCACAATGTGAATTGATGATTTCAGACAATTATATTTAACTATAAGGCCCATTTCTCCCACAATGTTTACCTGAACTGTGTGTTTATTCTATTTTCGTACAGAATTCTCCAAACAGCACATCGTAAGAAGCACATAGAGATCAACTGCGTAGACTCCTTGGGTCGCGGGGCTCTGACCCTGGCTATCGATGGAGAGAACCTGGAGATGGTGGAGCTGCTCGTCATCATGGGCGTGGAAACTAAGGATGCTTTACTGCAGGCTATCAATGCTGAGTTTGTGGAGGCTGTGGAACTGCTGTTGGAGCATGAGGAACTGATTCATAAGGAGAATGAGCCTTATGTGAGTATTTTAATACTATGCTGATCAGTAAGTAGGACAGTCCCATTTTCTGCAAGTACAGTACGAATTAACTGCAAGCCACTCGCCAAATATTACCCGTATTGCAATTTTGAAGCTTTCTGCAATAGGGATGTTTCTTGGTTAGAAAAATGATAATTCTATTTAGTCCGTCAGTGAGATTATCAAATAATATTGGATACGTATTTTTTGCTTTATCAGATAAATAAAAAAATTACAAAGATAAAGCGCATCAATCAGGAGTGGGGCTTGTGACATCACTTTGTCAGTATAAAGTGTAGCACACCGTGACGTCACACGATATCCCAACGCACTGTATCGTCCTAATTATTTGTTTACGTGGCAAAAGAAAAATACGTGTCCAATATTTTTAGGCTATCTAATTGATGGACTAAATAGATATTTTTTGTCAACTACCCTATCCGCAGTCCACGTTAAAATTCGTGTTCTATTTAATTCCAACGTGTATCCATTATTAGCATCTAAAAATCTTTTTAAATCTCAAATCGAGTATTTTAACCTCCAAAAAATCTTTTAAAACTAGTGTATAATTCAAGATTCGAGAGGAACTCGTAGCTAAATAATAACAGCCGCAATGGTCGATCTTCAAGGTCATCATCGTTACATGGCGAGATTCCTCCGTGCCTCGGAAAGCACGTTAAGTCGTTGGTCTCGGCTGTCATTTGAAGATCTTTGACACTTATTACGGGTAGTCAGAACCTGAGACCCTGAAGCCTGGAATCTGAGACCAGTCTTAGCAAAGAGCATTATTTATTTATTTATTAAAACTTTATGCACAACTCAAAGGCAGACTTAATTCTTTAAGCTTACAGTCACCCAAAGGACAATGGACCTCTCCATTGTCCTTTGGCTATGCTCGGAGTTTCCTTGTGTGATCGAATCAGAAATGTAGAGACCCGTAAGAGAACAGGGTTACTGACATTGCCCGAAGAATTTCCAAACTTAAGTGGCAGTGGGCAGGGCACATCGGTCGCAGAACAGATGGCCGAAGGGGCAGAAAGGTTCTGGACAGTCGGGATTTTGATTTTTTTAATTGACTTTTTTTATTTATAACTCTGTAGTAATTTTTTTTAGAATTAGGTACATTTAAACATATAAGTGTAATGAAAATTTGAAATCACCACTTAAAACCCTTTATTTTTTACACGATGGGTTTGGAAGAAAAAAAAATTTGGTGCCCCACAATATGGCGCCCAAAATCCGCCATTTTTTTATTTACCAATTTGAATGTGCAGGGTTAAGACGAATCGATTGACGTAATATACATCAAAATCGGCCAACGCGTTTGGTCTCTAGAACGCCACATAGGAACAAACATACATACATACTGATAAACACATTACCCTCCTTCGGCAGTCGGGTATAAACCAATTACTAAGACGATAATAGACCCTATTACTAAGACGCCACTGCCCGTTTGTCTGTCTGTCACCAGGCTGTATCTCATGAACCATGATAGCTAGACAGTTGAAATTTTCACAGATGATGTATTTCTGTTGCCGCTATATCAAAAAATACTAAAAACAGAATAAAAGAAATAGTTGAGTGGGGCTCCCATACAACAAACGTGTTTTTTTTGCCGTTTTTTGCGATAATGGTACGGAACCCTTCGTGCGCGAGTCCGAATCGCACTTGGCCTGTTTTCTATATTTCATTTAGGGTTGGTCTCTCCCTCTGAAAGGTTGTTTAGTGAACAGTTGCACTTTTATCAATATACAATTTGTAACTCTTTTACAACACATTAAAAACCTTCTTTCTTCCCCTCACAGAGTTGGCAGAAAGTAGACCCGAATACTGCAATGTTCACACCAGACATAACGCCGCTAATGCTGGCAGCTCACAAGAACAACTACGAGATCATCAAGATACTGCTCGACCGCGGAGCCACGCTGCCCAACCCTCATGACGTTAAGTAAGACTTTACGATTATTATCAGTATCTAGATGAATGAGACTAGCATGGATAAGAATCTTCTTCATAAGTGTCATTATCATCCTCGTGTCCCTATTATTATATTATTACAAGTACGTCGGGGGTGACCATAAGCTCTTACAGTAAGGTTACTTTGAGTGTGTGTAAATGACTAGTATAAGAGCTTATGGTCACCCCCCAGGGTGACCGAATTCAGCTCGGGTGAAAAAGAGAAAACATTTTTTTTCGAGGAAACGCATTTTCCCAGATTTAAGTCCTAGCTAACCCCGAAAACCACTATATTGCAAATTTTATCAGCATGTCTTCTTCTTGAGAGAGAGCAGTGGTGGCCCAGTGGTATCGGCCGCGACTTACAAGTTGTAGGTCGTGGGTTCGAGCTCAGGCAGGCGCTTTACTTTGTGTAAATTATTTTATCACCACTCTCAAAACGGTGAAGGAAAACATCGTGAGGAAACCGGCATGTCCTAGAAACATAAATTCGAAGACATGTGACATCCACCAACCCGCACTGGGCACGCGTGGTGGAGTACGGCGCATTCCCTCTCACAGAGAGGAGGCCTTTGTCCCAGCAGTAGGAACATTAATAGGCTGATGATGTGTGATGTGTCTTCTTCTGTCATATTATCTCTTCCATATTATTCTTATTTGCCGACTCTCTATGACTACGAAGAGAGAGAAAAAGAGGGGTGTTATAAGTTTGACGTGTATACCTGTGTGTTTGTCTGTGGCATCATAGCTCCTAAACGGATGAACTGACTTTGATTTAGTTTTTTTGATTGAAATGTATTTTTATCGAAAGTGTTCTTAGCTATGTTTGATGAAAATCGGTTCAGCCGTTTTAAAGTTACGGACGTTTTACTGTTTGAATCGGGGTGCTTTCGCAAGATATCGTGTCATAATTACGTCTTTAATGGATTCTTAATCATCAAATGGAAATGTAAATTAAAAATAAATAAATTAAGTACTAAATTACATAGCATGAAAAAAAAATGTGTCGGAGGTTTTTAAATTTTACTTGTCAAGTTACATGATCTTTCACTCTATCCATCCATCATTTCTTTGCATTACCCCTACTCTTATAGTAATCTATATTTATAATCAAAACTTTTCTGCATCACATAATTCACATTGATTTCACGTAAAACTTCAGACATCCTCTAATATACCTTTTTTTACATTTGTGTTACAGTACATATTCCACTTAGCATTATCGTCTCAGCAACATGCAGTTGTCTTTGATCTCTCTGTGACCCTATATTCCGCTCATCAATAGTTAAATGACTTCTGTAAATAAAAATAGTAAAAAAAAATACATTAGCAAACCATTAGGATTTTAGTGACTTAAAACTAAGTACATTATAATATTCAAAGGAGAACTCTGCAGCCGAACTAGGTGAGAGCCCAAATATGTAATAAAAAAATATTAAAAAAATTTGTTACTAGGTGTGGTTGTGACGAGTGTATCCGCGAGTCTTCAGAGGACTCCCTCCGACACTCACTGGCCCGACTCAACGAATACAGAGCGTTGGCGTCACCTTCGCTAATAGCTTTGTCTTCAACCGATCCTATCCTGACAGCCTTCCAGCTTTCCTGGGAGCTGAGGAACTTGGCTTTTGCTGAACAGGTAAAGACTTTATGAAAGGTTTCGTAAGAGTTGTGATAAAAAATTGGGCGTGACATATTTATGGGTCTGGGTCATATTGTTTGGACCCACTACCTGATTTGGTAACTACCCGTAAATAAATAATATTGATGGGAGTATTGTAAGAAAAGTTAGCTGAAAAATAATCCAAAATGCGTGCAATTATACATTCAAATTCACCATCTAAAATTCATGCTGATTATATGAATCTGTTTCTTTAAATTTATTGGATAAAGTGCCTATCCTACTTATATTTCGGTGTGCCAGATGAACTAAGGGTAATACCTGACTAAAATTGGTTTTTAGGGTTCCGTACCCAAAGGGTAAAAACGGGACCCTATTACTAAGACTCCGCGATCCGTCTGTCTGTCTGTCTGTCTGCCAGTCGTATCCATCAGAAGGACGTCCGTAGGGTGCTGCGCAACCTCGACGTGAACAAAGCTAGCGGCCCTGACGGAATACCAGCAATTGTTCTTAGAACCTGTGCGCCTGAACTGTCTCCGATCTTGACACGCCTATTCCGCCTTTCGTATGAGGCTGGAAAAGTGCCGAATGCTTGGAAGCAGGCTAACGTACAGCCCGTGCCCAAGAAGGGAAGTCGAGCTGACCCGGCCAACTACAGACCCATATCTGTAACCTCCATACTCTGTAAGAGTATGGAACGTGTACTTAATATTAAACTCCTGGCATACCTAGAAGCAAACGATATCCTAAGTGACCGCCAATACGGCTTCCGCCGAAATCGGTCTACTGGGGATCTTCTAGCGTATGCCATTCACATCTGGAGTGAGGCCATTGAGAGGCACGGGGAAGCGCTTGCCGTCTCCCTAGACATCTCGAAGGCTTTTGATAGGGTCTGGCACGAAAGCCTTATTGGTAAGCTTCCTTCATTCGGTTTGCCCGGTGGTCTGTGTGATTGGATTGCAGACTTCCTGAGAGATCGGTCCATTCGAGTGGTTATCGATGGATGCTCGTCGGACCGCTTGGATATTAATGCCGGGGTCCCTCAGGGGTCGGTGCTCTCAGCAACTTTGTTCTTGCTGCACATTAACGATCTGCTAAAACCCGGCACCTTTGGGTATGCAGACGACAGCACAGTTGCTGAGAGATACGTGTCCAACGCTCGTGCTACCGGGCCTCAGATCCAGTCTCTCCGTGAGGCCATGGTGGAGCGCTTGAACCTGTCCTTGCAGGCAGTCTCCGAATGGGGCGATGCCAATCTGGTCAGGTTTAATGCTGCTAAAACTCAGGCGTGTCTTTTTTTCCGCTAAAAAGAGCCAATTTCACCCGGCTCCAACTTTCCGAAATGTTACCGTGCCAATAACTGACCATCTTGAGCTTCTTGGCGTTACGTTGACATCGACGCTCAATTTTGGCCCGTACATTGAGACAAAGGCTCAACTGGCTGCCAAAAAGCTGGGGATCCTTGCAAAGGTGAGAAGGTACTTCACGCCAGAACAGCTGCTCAGTTTGTATCAAGCGCAAGTTCGATCATGCATGGAGTACTGTTCTCATCTCTGGGACGGATCAGCCAAATATCAGCTTGATGCACTAGAGTCGATTGAAAAGCGGGCCAAGAAGCTCATCAGCGATGAGGCACTGGTTAAGTCAAAGCTCCAGAGCCTTGAACATCGTCGCCGAGTTGCCAGCTTGTCGGTTTTTTATCGGTTACATTTCGGGGAGTGTGCGATGGAATTGCATGATCTAATTCCGCCCAGCCCGTTTCATCATCGAACTACCAGACGTACGGCGAAGCGCCATCGGTACATGGTGGACATCCCACCCATACGCACTAAACGTTTTGAGAATACTTTTATTATGCGTACAGCTAAGGAGTGGAATTCCCTGCCGGAGTCTGTGTTTCCCGATAGCTACAATCTAGGGGTCTTTAAATCAAGAGTGAATAGGTTACTACTAGGCAAGCGTGCTCCATCGTAGACCACATCTTCGCTTACCATCAGGTGAGATAGTGGTCAAGCGCGAGCCTATAATAGATAAAAAAAAAAAAAAAAAAAAAGTCTGTCTGTCTCTCCGTCTGTCACCAGGCTGTATCTCATGAACCATGATAGCTAGACAGCTGAAATTTTCACAGATGATGTATTTCTTTTGCCGCTATAACAACAAATACTAAAAACAGAATACAATAAATATTTAAGTGGGGCTCCCATACAACAAACGTGATTTTTTTGCGGTTTTTTGCGATAATGGTACGGACCCTTCGTGCGCGAGTCCGACTCGCACTTGGCCGGGTTTTTCACACCCTGTCTGCATATTTTTAATATCACCATTTCATCCAAAACTCACAATAAAATATTTACATTCCCAAACAACGAATAAGAATACATTTCTATTCACCAGGAAAGTAAAGCAGAATACTTAGAACTTCGTCGCCAGTCACAAACGTTCGCTGTAGACCTGCTGGACCAGTCGCGGAGCTCCCAGGAGCTGGCCATCATTCTGAACCATGACCCTGATGAACCGGCCTTTGTGGTTGGAGAGCACATGAAGTTGGCCAGGTTGGAACTGGCGATAGATTTTAAGCAGAAGAAGGTGAATATGATATGAGCATATGACATGTAAAACAAATACTTAGAAGTATATCAAAAAGAGTCTGGGATCATTTAAGAGGTCTATGTTAAAATTCCTTGTAGATAGATGTTACCACTCCATCACTGAGTTTACTACTGATAAACAGAGGTATGACGATTCCGTCTTGCCAATTAAACACTTATGATTTTACGATCTAGCATAGTTCCTTTTATCTATTAAACCATAAATCTATGTAACAGTTTATATGTTTATGTAACTTTTTTATGCCTCATTCCCACTCCTGGACAAAGGTCTACCCCATTCGTTCTATTTCTCTCGGTGGTTTACTTCATCTCGCCAATTTTCCGCCTTGGTTTGCCGCGACACCGTCAAGCTGTATCAGGGCTCTAGCCTTGTCACATACCACCACAGCCCAGACGGCATTCAACGGACATGGCCTACCCACTCCCTCTTCAGTTCTGCAGTTTATGTTACTATTCTTCTATCTTTCTTCCAGTTCGTAGCCCACCCGAACATCCAACAGCTGCTAGCGTCCATCTGGTACGAAGGCGTCCCCGGTTTCCGTCGCAAGACCGCCATGGAGAAGATAATGATCATCTGCCGCGTCGCCTTGTTGTTCCCTTTCTACTGTTCTTTGTACATGGCCGCTCCTAACTGTTCTACTGGCAAACTAATGAGGAAACCGTTTATGAAGTTCTTGATACACGCGTCTAGTTACTTGTTCTTTTTATGTAAGTATGTCTTTTGTATAAATAAGTACATCATCATCATCATGTGTCATTGATTTCAACTGCTCTTTGTACATGGTCGCTCCCAACTGTTCTACTGGCAAACTCATGAGGAAACCTTTTATGAAATTCTTGATACACGTGTCTAATTTTTCGTTATTTTTGTGTAAGATTTTTTATTTTTAGTTATGTCATCATCTTTGCTTTCTACTGCTCTTTGTACATGGTCGCCCTAATTGTTCCACCGGCAAACTCGTGAGAGTTTGTCATTTGTATTATTTCTTTCTACTGCACCATAGTTATGATCTCTGCGTATTTGGATACAATTGTTACCGCCCTGTTCCATTAGCCAAACTCATGAGGCAACTCTTTATAAAGTTCTTGATACATGCTTCTAAATTTGCTATCATTGTTTATTACTGCTTGCTGTATATGGTTGCCACTGTTCTACTAGTCGTCTAGTTATTTTTTCTTCTTATGTGATTACATCTATTGATTTCTACTGCACCATAGTTATTATATCTCCGTATATTTTTTTTTGCTACCTACTGTTCTACCGGCAAAATCTAGTTACTTGTTCTTCGTGTATGTCTTCTTTATTACTGTACTGCACTATTAATGTGATCGCTACCAACATGGTCTTTGTCTGAATATCATAGGCAAGGCCTATAGTATTACCTTTGACGTTCTAAAAACTTTTAATGTCTCTTTAAAACGATTATCATTTAAGTTGACCTTAACCACGGCTTTTAGTATTTCTGCATTGCATCGCCTCTTCTATCCTATTTCACGTAACTTTCTTACTAAACTTTTACCTTTATCTACAGTGATTCTAATCTTGGTATCACAAAGAGCGGAGGTGCAGGCGATACAACTGTTTGGTCCAGAGTGGATGGTGAAGGAACTAGAGAAGGAACTACTCAAGCAGAGAGGGAACGGGCCCACATACTTGGAACTAGTCGTTGTGGTTTATGTATTAGGTACGTATGCTACATATTTTGCTATGCATCTAAGATAGATGGCAACTATGGAGAAATATTCTCCATTTTCTTTGAATCTAAATTATGGATCTCTTGCCTTGAGGCGATCGAGCTTTCCTTTAAATTTGGTTATCTCTTTAAGTACCACATTGTCTCAACAAATTCACAATTATTTTTTACTTTCTTGGGATGCAAGATAACTCAAGTCACCTATATCGTATTAGAATTTTTATAGTTTATCAGAACATTCAGAACACTCGGTCCCGTGGTCAATGTCAGCGTTATTAATGCAAACGAAATTATTTCTGGGGGTCTTTAAGTTAAGAGTGAATAGGTTACTTCTAGAGGAGCTCGTGGCTAAATAATAACAGCCGCACGGGTCGATCTTCAAGGTTAAGCAACGTTTGACGAGGTTGGTCCGTGGATGGGTGACCATTTCAACATACCGAGTTTCCTCCGTGCCTCGGAAAGCACGTTAAGCCGTTGGTCCCGGCTGTCATTTGAAGATCTTTGACAGTCGTTACGGGTAGTCAGAAGCCTGAGATCTGACACCAGTCTCGTCAAGGGGTATCGTGTTACCCAGTTACTGGGTTGTGGAGGTCAGGTAGGCAGTCGCTCCATGTAAAACACTGATACTCGATCTACAGCTGAATCCGGTAAGACTGGAAGCCGACCCCAATATAGTTGGGAAAAGGCTAGGCAGATTGATTGAATAGGTTACTTCTAGGCAAGCATGCTTCACCGTTGACGACATAATCGCTTACCGTTAGGCAGATAATGGTCAAGCGCGAGCCTATATATAATAAAAATAAAAATAAACCACGCAATACAACTACTAATTTTTATTAGCATAACTTGGACATTACATTTTCTCTTCTAGGCTTCATATGGGAAGAAACCCAAGAGATCTTCATCGAAGGCATCCGCTCCTACCTCCGTAACATGTGGAACTTCATTGATTTTACCAGGAACTCTCTCTACGTGGCCGTTGCTGTACTTAGGTTTGCAGCCTATATCCAGCAGATGACTGAAATTACGAGGGACCCTCAGACTAAGTTCATTCCGAGAGAGCACTGGGATGATTTTGATCCTCAGTTGATTGCTGAAGGGTTGTTTGCTGCGGCTAATATTTTTAGGTATGTTGAAGTTAACTAATTACTGTAAGAACAGCTTTTTCACGTTTATGATTTCATTCATCATTGTATGCATCGTGAATTAAACGATTATACAAGAGATGCGGGAAAGTCATTCAGATCATGCAATGTTTATTGTAAAGGAGAATGCTCATGGATGTATGGAATCCCGTACTATGCTGCATCAAAATAAAACTTTGTTTTTTATAGACTATACTGATCATATTAACTACTACAAAAGTTTGTTTTGAAAACTGAACCCGGGTTTCGTAGTTATTTTATCAAATCGAAAATAACCTAAAAACTATTTCTATTTTGTTCGACGCTACCAACGACGTATTTTATATAGAAACGTTATACACTGACGTAATAGTTATTTACTACACAAAAGAAACGATTACTGGCTAGTAGATTCATTAAAAATCGATTCTATTGCATTCTCAATATTTATGACCGGCTGTGCACGGCCAATTAACCATAGACAAAATAATGATAATCTTCTAAATAAAGATTCTATTCAATTTTTATTAAATTAATGTTGAACCGACGAAGAATTATTTATTTACAGTGATCATGACACTTTCAAAAAGCAAGGTTCAAATCATAATATTATCATTTGAAACGGAACGACAGTTATAGAGAGTAAAACAATATACATACTTTTAAACGCAAAATTAAATTCCCTATTCAAAAATCAAATCCCCGACACGTAATGTTATAAAAAATTATGAAACTAATTACCATAAAATTTTGGTCTTGATGCGTGAGACTTTTTGGTACCACTTTTGGTCATTCTCCTTTGAAATATATCTGCTCATTCAATATTATAACAAAATGAAGATTCTCAACAAACATTTTCGGTAAATAATATTTCGAGAGAATATATTTAATAATAACAATTTTATTAGTAAAACAGCTTTATGGGCTACATGCTTTTATATTCCAGTGACTGTTCTTAATATTTCTAAGGTTTTAATCTTCTTTTAGAGACCATCAAAGTTTGTTTAATTTTGTTTCTGCCTAATGAGTGTGTTTCCTTGTTCTCAGTGCTCTGAAGCTGGTCCACTTGTTTTCCATCAACCCTCACTTGGGACCGCTGCAGATCTCCCTCGGCCGCATGGTCATCGATATCGTCAAGTTCTTCTTCATCTACAGTTTGGTGCTCTTCGCTTTTGCTTGCGGTAAGTTTCTTATTAATTTAAAAACCACACAAAGGTACAAATCTCATGTCATTGATATTATGCGTAAAGTTGTCTAAACTAAACTAGGTGTAGGTATTTTTAATTACACGACATTGTTTTAACCAATTTCAGTTTGATTGTGGTAATTTTTTTTTTCTTGTCGTGAATCAAGTATTTATTTATTTATAACTCTACTGTGAGCTTCGGTTGAGTACGGACGTGTGTCGCGTTGAACCCCATTCTTTGTTTTGATTGGTCTCCGAGTGTAGTTTTGGATTCCTTGTTCCACTTCAAGTGTTCTTATGGACAAGCCACACCTAATGGGTGTGTCTAGAGTGAGATAGATAATTATTGAAGAGCTTCAACTCAAATTCCAAATCCAAGACTTATCGGGATTTGGTGAGATTCGAACCACCTACCACCGTGCGTGACAGCGGAAGGGAGCTCGTTGACCGCCGAGCCACCAAAGCAATCGACGACGCCAGCGAAATAGTTATCTGCTACGAGCTACAGCTACGACAGCGTCTACGTCACAAAGCATCGGTGCTACGCGCTACAACTTATTCGTAGCGGACGGACTCAGTGCTACGCGTGCGCTGCCAGTGTGTTTATAAGTGGTAAATAAAACTATTGTAGCTTCGACTGCGGAGTTCGTATAACTACCGTAGTAACCTATAATGGAGTTTGGAGGACAACGCTCACCACCAGCTACCCCGCGAACTAAATCTAAAATGGATCAAACTCAATCAGTGCCAGATATCCCCCTGGCGACGAATGACCCAGAATTTGTCAATACAAACCTACGACACAAGCGACCGCGTCTAAATGACTCGCCACGCAGCCAAGGCCTATTTGAGGAATTTAAATCGGAGATCAAGGAGATGTTGTTGGCGTGGAAGGCCGACCGAGACGCAAACGTTACAAGCCAAATTGCTGAACAAACCGGGTTAATAACTAGGCTGGTGTCCGATATATCTGAATTAAAACTTCAAAACATTCAAATCCAAAACACCAATAAGGAAATTCAAAACGCTAATACCGAGATCAAGAAATCCATCACTTTCCTTAGTGATCAGTACGATGACCTGCAAAGGGAAATTAAGCGTCTGCAGCAAGAGAATAAGGAACAAAAGTGCTATTCGGAATCTCTGGAATTGGCTATTAAGGACCTTCAACATAAGTCCCGGTCGTCCAGTATTGAAGTGCGCAACATACCTGTACAAGAGAACGAGTCGGTGGCAGACCTGACCAGGGCGGTAACAAACATGGGTAATATAGTGAACTTACCACTAACGGCTTCCCATTTTCGAGACATATATCGGATACCAGGGAATCGAGGCAATAACAAAGCCATTGTTGCTGAATTTAGTAACGTTCAGACAAAATATGAATTAATTTCACGTGTGCGATCATACAATAATAAAAGGACAAATAAGGAGGATAAACTGAATACTGAAATACTCGGAATATCGGGAACAAGACAAGCCGTTTACGTGGAAGAACATCTACCAAACGCAAGCAAGAGGCTATTTTATTTAGCCAGAGAATTTGCGCGGCAGAGGAAATACCGATTTTGCTGGACTTCAAATGGCAACATTTTCCTTCGTAGGCAACCTGGCGACAAGCAAATTCTGATTAAATCAGAAGCTACGCTCAGGGAACTTCAAGATTGACTCTATTTTCTACCAGTAAGCCGTATTTGCTTTTTGTTGGCCAACGAGGTTCTAACTTTTGCTATTTATGTGTACACAGACAAAACACTCAAATCAAATATTAACGTAACACAAAATAAATACATATGTACAATGAAACACACTATAAAACTACACAACAAAACACACAAAATACATCACATAAACCTATACCACAACACAATGACACCATACTCACCGCGATATACTTTGTTACCACACACCCCACACGTTATGCTATACCTCACAATGCAAATTCATTTTATCAATCCACAGTTGTATACCTTTCGCGCTCTAGCGTTTTGTATCGTAATTATCAGTCATAAATCTTTTACTACAAATGACTAACCATATCCAATCTTCTATTATTTCTGAATTGGACGAATTTGAAATTGCGCAATCACACGAGTGTTCACCGTCCGATTGCTCAAAATACTTATTGAGATCAAGTAATATGATTAATATTCTTCACGTAAATATACGAAGCATCAATAAAAATTTTGATGAATTACTGGTTTTAATAACTTCACTCAAAATTAGCTGCGACGTTATAATACTAACTGAGTGCTGGTTAAACAAAGTTACCAACTTACCTTTCATGAATGGCTACAAGTCATACTATACAAAAAACACGATGAACCAAAATGACGGGATTGTCTTATTTGTAAAAGATAAAATTGACTGCACAGTTAAGGAACCCAACTTTCTAAACGGAAATTGCCTAACATGTGAAATTGCAAATACAATTTCAATTGTATCGGTATATCGTTCGCCGTCATATAATACTAGAGCTGAGTATGATAACTTCTTAAACAGCCTAGACAATGTCCTCACGTCCTTCAAAAACTACTCAAATATAAGTCTAATCGGGGACACTAATATAGATATAAAACCTCCAGGTATTCAAGCACGTGCTAGTGACTATTTAACATTAAACGCCACACACGGTTTACTACCAGCACATCGATTACCCACCAGAATTGATAATTGTATAGACCATGCATTACTGAAAACAGACAGAACAGCCACCTTACTCGTTATTCAGTCGCACATCACCGATCACCTCCCAATTCTACTATCAATCAGTAACACACGTCCGCCTATGATACCTGCCTATAAAATACCTAGAACTGATTACACAAGTCTCAAAATAGATATTGAAGCACAAGATTTTTCAGAAGTATTAAATACAAATGATCCTAACTTAGCATCAGACAAACTAACTGAAATATTACATAACGCTACAGTGAGGTACACTAAGTTAGTAAAGGTCCCTAAAAAAGTACGAAATATTCGTCCCTGGATAACGCCTGGTTTATTACGGTGCATACGTCACCGTGATAAACTCCACAAAAAAGCCCGAAAAGCGCCTAACAATCAAACGATACAAATTACGTATAGACGGTATCGGAACTTCTGCAACGGTTTACTAAGAAAACTTAAAAGGGTATACGAACAGAATGAGCTGCGCAAAGCCAAAAGTAACCCAAAATCACTATGGAACAAAATCAAAGAAATTACATACACTACTAAAACAAAATCTCCCCCACTCGCATTACTAAAAACGGCTCCTGATCAAGATGCGGCCGCTAACCAAGTCTGTCACTTTTTTGCTAGCATAGGTCAAAAGTTGGCATCTGCGATAGCGACTTCAGTACCGCCCACCGAGCCGCATAGCCAAACAAGTAGGCCATGCCCTAGTTCCTTTGTTCTTCTACCCGTTGATGACGCGGAGGTAGCCTGTACTATCTCAAGCCTAAGACAAGACTGTGCCACAGGCTGGGATGGGATTTCCATGAAAGTAATAAAACTATGTGAAAGGATCCTTGTACCACTAATCACACATATTATTAACTGTTCTATTGACTCAGGTATATTCCCGAACACTTTCAAAAAAGCCGTTGTTCATCCTATATATAAGAGTGGTAACAGGGACTGTGTAGACAACTATAGACCAATTGCTGTACTTCCGCTGATGTCTAAAATAATGGAAAAAATAATTAATAAACAACTAGTAAATTACCTAAACAATCACAATATTATAGCAAATAACCAATATGGATTTAAAAAAGGCGTATCTACCGAAAATGCAGTATTAGACCTAACAAACTTTATAGCAAAGAAGTTAGACAATAAACAGAAATGCCTAGGCCTATTTCTGGACCTGACAAAGGCGTTCGACACAGTTTCTGTTCCCACCCTTCTCTCCAAGTTGGAGAATATCGGAATACGTGGCATTGTACATAACCTCTTTGAGAGTTACCTAGTAAACAGGAAAATTTGTGTTAAAATAGGATCACACATTAGCGACGAGGAGACGATGACCTACGGAGTGCCTCAAGGTAGTGTCCTCGGTCCAACACTATTTTTAATTTACATCAATGATTTGTGCACCTTAGCCTTACCAACTGCTAATATATTTACATATGCCGATGACACCGCCATTGTGGTACATGGTAAAAACTGGTCCGATGTCAAAATTAACGCAGAAACTTCCCTAAAATTAGTGAAAGAGTGGTTAAACAGGAATCTTCTAACATTAAACCTCCAAAAGACTAACTATATCCCTTTCTCGATTAATGCGAAAACAAAACCCCCCAACACATATTCTATCATAGCCCATACGTGTCTGGACCCCACAACCTGCACTTGCTCATCACTCCCGCAAGCTACTTCTGTCAAGTACCTAGGTGTGATGGTTGATGACGGACTGAAATGGTATAATCAGATAGAAAATACCGCCTGCAAAATTAGGAAAACCATTCATCTTGTCAAATCGTTAAGGCACTCCGCAGATCCTGAGATTCTTAAAATTGTATACACTGCCCTCTGTCAGTCCGTCGCCAACTACTGCATTCTAGCATGGGGTGGCACCGCTAAAACAAAGTTCCTAGAGTTGGAACGGGCACAAAGGGCTGTCCTCAAAGTAATGTTAAATAAACCTTTCCGATATCCCACACATCATTTATATGCCGAACATAAAATTCTAACGGTGCGACAGCTCTTTGTGCTCAGGGCCACACTCTGGAAGCATCAGCAAATACCACCACCAGACCCTGGCAAACGGGGAAACAGGATAAATTGCCCAAGTGTGCCGCATAAAACCACCTTTGCTAGGAGACATTTGTACGTGTTGAGCTCAATAATCTATAGAAACATAAATAGTTCCTCATCTATAACTAGACTCAACAAACACGACGCTAAAAATAAATTACAGAATCTGCTGTATCTTCTTGACTATGCGCAGACAGAGAAATTGCTGTTGCCCATGTCATGAATAAATTATATAGTAACAGGTCACTGCATAACCACAAATCCTTCGTTCACAAGTAATACATTTATTTTAACATTCTAAACAACTATTACACACACACGCACTCACATACACATACACACACATGCACACACACACACACACACACACACACACACACACACACACACACACGAACTCACACTCACTCGTAGCTTACCCCCATAATCACCTCTTTTTCTTTTTTACGTTGTTTTCTTTGTTTATTTGATTTTTCGTGTATAATCTCCTGATTTAGCTTTAGTACTGTTTACTTGAAAGGGGTAAGATAAAAGTCCAAGCGGCAGTGGAACACTGACTCCTAAGACACAGGGTATCCTAGTTTAGGAGGCAGGGTTTAATAAATTAGTACGCCTTTCACAAATTGTATAACACAAGCTAGATATTAAGCAAAATAATATAATGTAAGGTATTTGTTCAATAAAGATTTATTATTATTATTATTATTATTATTATTTAAGTAATTAAGTATATTATTTGTAAGATGTCTGTCTACTGTATGAATATTCTAGATCAAATATGATCAACGTTGCGTTAATTTTCTACTTGGATAAATAGATTACAAAATTCAACTTTTAGAGTAGGTATTTGAGAGAAGTAATTTAATATTAAATTGCTTCTCTGAATTACCTACTCACAATCTTATAAAGGTTCAAATCTTTGCGACCACCATATAATCCAAATTTATTCATCTACTGGCTTCTGCTAGCGGTTTCGACCGCGTGAAAGTCGAAAATTATATGATTTATTCCAGACTATACTTTATCTCTGTGCCAAATTTCAACTAGATCCGTTGAGCCATTCTGGCGTGATTGAGTAACAAACGTCCATCGAACCAATCACCTATCCAAACATTCTCATCTTACTTTTTACTAATATTAAAAATGTGAAAGTGTGGATGGATGTGTGTGTGTATGTATGATTGTTACTTAATCACGCCAGAACGGCTGAACGGATCTGGATTAAACATAGATTATAGTCTGGAATAGCGCATAGGTTACTTTTCATCCCGGTATAATGTTCCCTTAGGATAAGAAAACACTTTTCAGGCGGGCGAAGTTGGTGGCAGAAGCTAGTTTATAATATATATATATATATTTTTTTATACATTTCCCCACACTAGGAATTTCTTCCTGTATCGTGGGTGCGTTTATATAAACTCACATACACAACACCCAGAGCCGGAACAACTATCTGTAGGTCATACAAATATTTGTTTCGTGCGGGAATCGAACCCGCGACACGCAGCGCAGCAGTCAATCGCTCAACCACTGCACCAACCGTGCGCCAAATAATATTAGTAAGATAAGATTAATATATTGTCTGGTAACGTATCAAACCTAGGTCTAAACCAACTGCTGTGGTACTTTGCGGATTTGGAGAAACGCAAGTGCTACGTGTTGCCTGGTGGGCTACCTGACTGGGACAATGCTGGGGACTCTTGCATGAAATGGAGAAGCTTTGGAAAGTCAGTCTTCATTGAACCTTAATAGCGCTAGATCTAAATCTTAACGGGTCTTTGCTAGATTATTCGCTATGTAGATTAATATTGCTCAGCTTCTACAAAAACTACTGGAAATATTGATAGGATCTTGGCTGTTTATTCTTTGAAAATTTGCTTGTTCAAGATATTTTTTTGGGAACAATAATTACGATCGTAAGGGTTAATTCATTTTTATCTTATTTTTAATGATGTGAAAGACAAAAGGCCGCAATCGTTAAAGAGTTTCAAACACAATCATTTCAACCTCTTTCGACCTAATTTATTACAAAAACATCTGCGCATGTCTTCACGTTACAACGTTGCCAAGACAACCCAACAAACAGTTTTGTCAATTTCTTCAAGTGACTGTGTAATCGAGTTTTGGATAAGGTTTAATTTTTGTAATTATTTAGTTTTCCATTTTGTTGTCATGGGCGAGGAGCAGTTTGGAGTCCGCCATGTGATCGGCGCTCCTATAGCGACAACTAGGCTGTCAGAACAGGCTATAGTATGCATGCCACCCAGAACAGCCAAGTTCACCCTCTCAGAATGGAAGTTAAGCAACGATCAAAGATGCAGGAATACGGAAGATCAACAGCAGCTCGCAGACAGGGTCCTCGGCGAGTCCCAGCGTATCCGAGACGAGACTGGCGAACGAGCGGAAATCCAGAAAGCTACCACAGATAGACGCATTGAGGAACGCATCGGCGACATTGAGTTCAACAAGAACGAGCTGAACATACAACGTAAAGAAATATATTCAGAATTAGAAGCGCTCGGAGTTTATAAAACTCGTGTCATGGACTGTCTCGCATCCATTCAAGCTAATGCTTTGACGATTGTCCGCAAATGTCTCATGCTCAGAGACGGACGTATTGGCATCGACCTTGTCGTCGACGAGGTGGAACAAGCTCTGCAGCAGGAGATGACCGCTATCATGGGGGGACAAAGTCTACTACGACGAGTGTTGGAGCAGTTAAACGAACAGATGCGGCGTCTCCGTTCCACGCGCTATCTCCTCGATCGCGACTTGCAATATAAACAAGCAGCAATTGATTTGGACAAAGGCAATCTTTCCTTGAAACACACCGATTTATGCCTCTCTGTGTACGAAGGCTACGCAAACCTTGACCCAGCAAACATATCTGCCGATGAGTACAACGCCTATTCGGCGAAAAATATACAAATGGCAGCGAGAGAGGTGACAAGCGCACGTCCCATCCGAATGTTTGTTGATACAATCCTCAAGCAAGTGATCGACGACCTGTGGGGCGCTTACAACAGGTGCAACCACGCGTTCTCCGACCGAATTGAAGATACAAAACGAGCTAAAGCGAAACTTGAGGAAATGCACTTGGAGACGACTCAAACGATTGCAGACATGCAGAATAATATTTTACAACTACAGAAAGCCTTGTCTGATAAGGAAGGTCACACAGCTTTGGCGCATACGAGGCTCGGTAGGCGAGCTCAAAGAGTGGGAGCTGAGCTGGTCAGGGACCCTCCAGGGCAGTCTTTGTATTATGAATGTGAGATGATACGTCAAAGCACGTTGCAACTGCAGCAAATGTTGTACGAGGCGTCAGCTTCCCTGCGATACTTGTTGCAGACGCAGATCCAGTTGGAAGAGGACATTAACGTGAAGATGAACACGCTGAAGATTGATGAGGTGGACTGCATGACTCTGCGACAGACGATGGACTATCACGCGTACTAGTATGTTGGTCAGCTGCAGATACATACATTTTAATATATATCACGGAACAATGATTATTACGAATAGATCCTGCGTTTGACTGAATTACTTCACGTTAGATATATTTGATTTTTATTTGTGGTTTGTTTCTATTTCACGTTTAGTAATATAGCATAAGCCGTAGTAAAAGAACTCTCTGTGTAGTTATTTACAAAATGTAGTTGAAATCATGTGTCGTTTTGTGTAGCGAGGTGCTGAGTTTGTATGGTATTATTTATTAAATCTATTGTGCTTGATTCAGCTATCTCTTAGTTTCTTTTTAGGTAATTTAAATTATATCACTTCAAGTTTCTATTTTAATCAACTATGATGTTAAAGTTTCGACAATGTTCATGCATATTTGACCAAAAATCGCTAGAAATAATTATAATCATTTACTGGCGCTGATAAAAAAATGGTTACACCAAAGTTTACATGTTAGCATTAATTATCGCTTATTTTAATTTTCAATTAAGTTGATGCGATACTGACCCCCGTATTAGTAATAAACTGTACTACGGTGGGCCAGTTGCAAAAACATGATAGTAACGCATTTCGTTTTCCCGCTATGTAATAAAATTCTTTAAGGTCTAAATAAATACGCAGCTTGTATATGGAAATCGTTTTTCTAGTAAACATTGGTTAAAATGTACTTCATATACAACGATATTGAAAAATTGCCGTAAAATTAGCAGTGCCTGTACTAAGAAAATTCTAGTTTATGTAAAAAATACACGTGGCCATAGAATGACATGCAAGCTACTTGCATACTTTTATGCAAGTTACAGGCATGTGTATTTTCGCCGTAGAGATCATCAGTGGTCATTAGTTCTATATCAAAAATCAATCCTACATCAATTCATTCTAACACCTTTACACCAGCGTCTTCGAAGCCCACCAGTATTTTTACATCGTACTCTTGAATCTGGTCATCGCTAGAATTATGCTATAGTTAATGTTAGGTGAAGATCACGTGGCCGTTAATTCTGCATCAAAAGTTAACCCTACACCAATTCATCCACCAGTGTCTTCGAAGCCTCCCAGTCTCTCTTCTGGGCGTCCTTCGGCATGGTTGGTCTGGAGAACTTCGAGCTGGCTGGCATCAAGAGCTATACCCGCTTCTGGGGCCTGCTCATGTTCGGGTCTTACTCCGTCATCAATGTCATCGTACTCTTGAATCTGCTTATCGCTATGATGTCCAACTCCTACGCAATGATTACTGTAAGTATTTTTGACTTAGCACGTTAGGCATAATATTTGGTGCCCTGCACTATTACTGGTTTTAGGTAATGAACATGGTATGAACTTGCGGTAAAAACCGAAACCTGAAAAAAAACACATTTCTAAAATGTGGTTTCTACGCTTTTTTTTAAAGATTTCTGTGAGATAACATTATAAGTTATAAGGTAAAATTATCACATTAATTATTTTCGGTTAATAAACAGATACAATATTACTACATTACATTTATAGCTACTACAATTTGATTTCACTCTAACAATCATCATCTTACTGCCTTTTTTATTTGGGGATGGCGCAGCTAGCCATTACCGTCATCGAACCTCAGAATTCACTTCCTTTTGAGCCCTAAGTACCAACTAGGGCATGTAATATCGGAAGTTTTTCAATTCCGATATTGATTTCCGATATTGATTTCCGATATTAGATCTCAATATCGGAATTCCGATATTATTATCGGAATTAGGCACTTTCGTTAAATACCGCAATTTTTTTGTTAATTTCCCAAATTCGGTATAATACTGGATTGAGTACAATAAAAAAACACGTTTATGTCGCGACATAATAGGATTTTCTATTGTGGCTCTCTCTAATCACTAGTGACTGTGTAATTGGGCGTTTATTTAACTAAACTGCACATTTGTTTCCAAAAAGGAATATAAGTAATGTCGCTCTGAAAAAGGATAATGCAAAAAAAAACAGAAAATATATGTTTTTCGATAAATCTGAAAGTAGTCCCGATAAGTGTAGTGAGTAATACTGATTTATAATCCAGTATAAGTATCAGTAACTGTGGCAAGGTCTCCTGGGGCCTATGTTCAGCAGTGGACGTATTTTGGCTGAAATGATAATGAAGATGAGAGACAATGAAGTCAAGTAGTGGAAGTTGATTTATCCAACATATTAATGATCGTATAGACTAATTTGTTGTATTCAATCCAAGCAGAAGCCAGAAAACTATTAAGCTTTAATTTATTTAGGTTTCCAAGCAAGTAACACATTATACATTTGAAATAAAGTTTAACACGGATAGGTACTCGTTCCGAAACAGCTCTCTAAAGTATGCAAAATTATCTTAGTATTCATCATCATCATCATTTCAGCCGAAACATGTCCACTGCTGAACATAAGCCTACCCCAAATGTCGTCACATTGGCTGATGCCGTGCGTCTCATATTCTGCGGATACCTGTAACCTAAGGATTAATCAATGAAAATATCATTGTTACGACGGGTTCTATGAATCTGTGTATTTACTTGTACTCTTAAAGCTAACATTTTTAGCAATCTCGGAACTGTAAATCTGGAATTCATCAAGGTACATATTATTTTTTCGTTAAGTCAAGTTTAAGTAAATAAGCGCCCGATTAGGAAACAGACTATCTGACCACTGCTAATCTACGTAGTCAAAGGGCGTAACCACGCTTTTTCGCTCGACGCTTCACAAGGAGCTAAAATAAGGTTTTTTTTCTGATTCCGAGATTCCGATATTGGATCACTCAGTATCGGAATTAAAATATCGGTAATTTCGTTCCGAGATTCCGATATTACGAGATTCCAAGATTCCGATATTCATGCCCTAGCAGATACCCCTGATTATGAAAGCTGATTTTAAAATGAGAATCACGTCTAAACAGCTAATCGTAATTTTTTTGAAAAAGAAATATGTTACATTAGACCATTTTCTCAATAATTTGGTTTGAGAACATTTCGACTTTTATTCGTATAAAATTGAGTAATTAATAGTTATGTCTAAAACGGACAAATACACGACAATCGCACCAAAACCACTGGGCGTATTTTAATGAAATCGACACCATCTCAAAGACAATTTAACTATCTATATTGTGATCCGAGGCTTTTTTTAACCCCCAATGGAAAAAGAGGGGTGTTATAAGTTTGACGTGTGTTGCTGTGTATCTGTGTATATGTGTGTCTGTCTGTTGCATCATAGCGTCTTTTGTTTGAAAGGTAATTTTGACGAGAGTGTTCTTAGCTATATTTGAATAAAATCGGTTCAGCCGTTCAAAAATTATGGTCGTTTTACTGTTTAAATCGGGGTGTTTTCGCAAGATGTGCAAGATTCGTGTCATAATTACGTGTTCAATAGATTGGCGATCGAAGCGTATCTACTATGTACTAGATAAATTATGTAGCATGAAATAAAAATATGCCGGGGGTTTTTTAAATTTTGGAATTTTACTTGTTTAAGTCATAGAAAAATAAGGCAAGTACAAAAAACTACTAAATTTTGGGTCGCGCGGGTGTGAAACGAGTGCGCGTTTTGCTTCCTCAATTTCGTTGGCGACTATCGTCGTCTTAAATCTTTCTTTTTCTAATATCGGAATCAAATCAGAAGTTAAGACAGTTTTAGGAATACAATAGCACGACTTTGTTCATGTGATGCAAGAAAAATCTTATAAAGTTTTAAGATTAAAGTGTAATAAATGCTTAACGAAGATAAATGCGATCATTGTGCAACAATAGTGGTCCCCTTCGTAATACTGATGTGTGTTGTAGATAAACTTGTTTTAACCAACACATATTTGTTGGAATTCCTTTAGAAAACGCCAGTACAAGTAAATTTATCCTTATTAGGACGGCTCATAAAATGTGGTCTGGTAAATTGAACACTAAACAGTCAGTGCAAGGTCGCTATCTCATAGATTTATTAAACCTTATGAACTTCGACGACCCGTGTTAGGAAACACTGGCCCGTAAATTGGGTCCTACCTGTACTTCGGCTAGGTATGGCGTTTTTATATTTTCAGTGCTATCCAGATGGAGGTTATCCATGAGCGTGCTCCACCGCTGATCATCCTTTACCATCCATCCCATCTTAGGCCCAAACACTTATAGTCAAATATATTATTATATCAGCCGAAAGACGTCCACTGCTAGACATAAGCCTCCCCCAAGCGTCGTCACATTGACTGGTCCCGTGCGTCCCGCATCCAGCGGATCCTCGCAACCTTCACCAGGTCATTGGTCCAGCTAGTGGGAGGCCTTCCATCGCAACGTCTTCCGGTTCGCGGTCACCATTCCAGAACTTTTCTGCCTCATCGGCCATCCGTTCTGCGAGCAATGTGTCCTGCCCACTGCCACTTAAATTTGGCAATTCTTCGGGCTATGTCGGTAACCATGGTTCTCCTGCGGATCTCTACATTTCTGATTCGATCACGCAGGGAAACGCCGAGCATAGCCTTCTCCAATGCCCTTTGGGTGACCTCTCTGATGAGGCCCATTATGAGCGACCACGTCTCAGAGCCATAGGTTATCACATAGTCGGGTCATAGACTTTCGTATTCAGACACTGTGGTAAGTTGGACATGAAGATACCGTGCAACTTCCCGAACGCTGTCCAGCCGAGTCGGATTCGACTGTTGACCTCTTTCTCAAAGTTGGTCCTACCCAACTAGATTGTTTATCCCAGGGAAACATAGTTGTCCACAACTTCGAGTGTCGAATTTATGCCTATCAATAATAACAAAAAAATGTGCTGTGTTTTTGCATAACTATGAACATTATATAAAACTATAACTACTACAACTACTACTACTTACCTACTATACTTTACTGCTATAGAAATTGTAGCCGAGAGAGCAGAAAGTTTTATCCCAGCAAAATGTCTCTTATTTTTATCTCACGAAAGGAATAAAGCTGTTCATTCAATTTTTAATGAACACCAAAGACTGCAGTTCAAACATGGAACGCAAGCAACAGAGCCGAGGGTAGACGGTAAAATTAATTGTAGGAAGAAGTGGAGACTACCCGTATTAAACGAAGTCGTAGATATAAATGCTAGGTCGCTTTTATTTGTTGGCTTATTTCTGTCATTTTATTCGTATATTATGCTCCACATAAAACTTTATAAAATAGAGAGTGATAAATTAGTTTTGTATTTATTTGAATACCTGTTTATAGGCAGCATTGTGTAGCTGACTGTAAGAGAAGGGAAATTCCAAAGAAGTTGCGGATGGAATATTTGAAAGATGATACGGCTAGGGGAATGAATACTGAGATAATAGCTAATAAAGATAGATGTGTGGAGGATGAGAAGATACTGTTGAGGCATTTATTCCCCAATGTTGCCGTGCTCGGAGCCAGAATATCAATATTGAACCTTCTTTTAGACAGTTTTGTTTGCAAAATGTTCTTTGATTTACATAATTATGCTATATCAGTTATGAAGAAATTCATACGGACCCTCCGTATTTCCTTTATAATAGCAATATATGCCAAAAATAATGTTTTTGAAATTTTGTTTATCTGTCACGGAGGATGTTTTTAAGTGGTTTACGCAAAAACTATTGCACGAAATTGGATGCGGTTTTCACAGTTGTATTATTGCTGGTATAACTTAAAATATGGTACATGTTTTATCTTGATACACACCGCCTAGAAGTCGAGTTATATATAAAACAGTGTTTTCCTTGACTATTTCGGTACGGTTAATCGGAATCCTTAAGAGATACCAGGATATTGTCTGAGGAATCTTAGGTGCTATGTTATGAGAAAAAAAAATCATAGTCAAATCTTTGGTCAAGCGTGAGTTGTCCAAGAAAATTGCAACTTTTCTACAGTTAACTACAATATTGTTCAAATTGCGCGAAATTGATACAAGAAGCCAAAAATGTTACAAAATTGTAATACATATAAAGGGTCTTTCAACAAGGACGGGTCGATGTTAAAATTGAATAAAACAAGATGTGTGCGAGATATTAACGAACTTTATTTTTTATTTAAAAGGCCCATTTATGCCAATTATTGATGGAATATGACATCGTTCAAATGTCCGCCGCGGATTCGTATGGTGGCACGAATCCGAGAGGTCCAATTTTTAATGACTCTGCTGCATAGATCCGGCTGAATCCGAGCGATGGCCTGCGTTATGTTGGCTTTCAGGGCAACGGTCGAATGTGGTTTATTGGCATAGACCTGCGACTTCAGA